>BJCN01327937.1:0-10210 GCA_018326445.1 Flaveria brownii
GCTAAAGTATATCTTGAGGATGTGATCTCATGATCGATTCAGTTCTTGGTAATTAAAAAAAATATATATAATAATAATATACAAATATAAAAAAATATAAAAAATAGACATAAAATAAAATTAAAAAAATTATTATAATAAATTTTCATTTCAATATTAACTTAGGTCTTCCATATTATGTTGTTACAATTTTATCATTTTTATGCATTTCACAGAAATTGCGCACATTCGAACACGGGTTCGCTTGTTTTTCACACAGATAAACACGGGTTTATTTTGTTAAAATGAAATGATATAATAAGAAATGTCGAGATTGTGTTTGAGAATGTGTTTTCAGATTTGCTACAAGTGATGGCCGGTCATCATTTGAGCAGTGTACCTGATCAAAGAACCTGTTCCTCAAGTTTGCAGAAGATACCGAGCTATGAATCCTCCTCCTACATCTTCTGAAGCACTCAAGATTAGAGATTTGGGAAAGCGTTTAAATATCTTCACAAACGATGCATAGAAAAAGGGGGAACTTGTGAGAAAAAGATCTTCAGCAACAAAATTTGGGAAGCATCAGTCTAGGGGGAATATTGTTGGACCTCAATATTGAGACTAAAGCTTACCAAATTGAAGATCAAGTTCAATTGACTTATCGGTGCTGATCATGATAAAAGACGTTGATAATAGTAAACTAAGGGGGAATATTGTTGGGTCTGAAGGATAGTCTAATATTATCAACACAGTCAAAGTCATGAAAGTCAACGTCAACAGTCAAAGTCAATGCAATAGTCAAACCCGACACGTTCGAGACGTGGAACCGAGACAAGACTTTGAAGATTTAAATGACTAGGAGTTTTATTGTAATAAATATATTTTGTGTGAACAAAATATATTTTATCTTGCTTTTAGTCATGTTTTGGTTTTAGATGTTATTTCCATTAATTAGCCTAATTCTAGAGGGTTAAATACAATTAGTGAATATTATATTCATTATAAATAGGTTAATTGTAATTAGGGTTTGGTTAATGGTTGAATGACTAATTGATTGGGGTTTCCATTTGTACAAATTATATGCAATCAATATTAGATCAAATTGGGGTTTTAATGTGTTCATCATATTTTGATCTATGATTCTTCATGATTTGATTCAAGTTTGATTATCCTGGAGCTACACCTTCATCTCTGAAGGAGCCAAAAGATACGGTACCTTAGCGATAGGCTTAGCAACGCGTATCAAGTCAATTTCAAATTCGATTTCACGATCCGGTGGCACACCTGATAAGTCACCTGAGAACACATCAGGAAAGTCACACACCACCGGTATATCAGACAATTATGGTGTTGACGTGTCCACATCTTTTACGTAGGCTAGATAGGTACTACATCCCAGTCTCAGGCATTTTCCCGCCACCGCCATCGAAATCACTTTTGGAATCGTCATAACTCGATCACCGTATATCGTCACCGAACTCCTATCAGGTGCTATCAATCTAATCATCTTCTTGCGACACACAATGTTCACCTTCATAGTCCACTAACCAATCCATTCCTAGGACTACATCAAACCAGCCTAAGGTCATCACAAGCAGTCTGGCAGGAAACTTATGACCTTCTAGTTCTATGTCACAACCCTCAATCAAGTCAGAAATCCTTGTAGACTTGCCTATGGCAGTTTCTATATCAAAGGGCTCATCAATACATGTACTACTAACAGGCAAATTAGCACAGAAAGTAGCAGAAATAAAACTTCTACTAGAACCTGAATCAAATAACACAGAAGCAAGAGTTTGGTTTACTAGAAACGTACCTGACACAACATCGGGGTCCGTCCTAGCCTCCTCCCTAGTCATGGTGAAAGCTCTGGCGCTCGCCTTCTGCCCTTCAGTCCCGGTCATCTTCTTTGCTCCGGAACTCTCAGCCCTTGGCTTCTTGCATTCCCTACTCATGTGACCCTCTCCACCATAGTTAAAACATATAGCCACATGACAGTCCTTTGCTATATGCCTCGTCCTCCCACACTTGGGAGCTTTGATGTGGTTATGGGAATAGATCGATTATCAGGGAACTAGGCAGAGGTAGTGTGTCATGAGAAGATTGTATGTATTCCTCTCGAGGATGGAGAAATTCTTTTGGTGAAGGGGTGAAAGGAGTGGTGCTGTGATAGGCATCATATCAATCATGAATGCGTAGAAGATGCTACGTAAAGGCCGACTAGCTATATTGGCCTTGGTAACTGACAAGCAATAAGAGGAAAGGTAGATAAAGGATATTCTAGTGGTTCATGACTTTCCAAAGGTGTTTCGAGAGGACCTGCTTGGATTAGCACCTCATCGCCAAGTGGAATTCCAGATTGAGTTGACCCCTGGTGCAGCCCCAATTGCTAGAGCACCTTATCGATTGGTGCCGATTGAGTTACAGGAGTTGTCGGCACAACTTCATGAACTATTGGATAAGGGCTTTATCCGACCTATCTCATCAGCTTGGGGAGCCCCTATTCTGTTCAAAGTCATTTTGGGATCCAGGAGTTGTCAGCACAACTTCAGGAACTATTGGATAAGGAACTATTTGATATGGGCGCCGATTGAGTTGACTCCTGGTGCAGCCCCAATCGAAGAAGGATGGAACATTTCGGATTTGCATCGACTACAGAGAATCGAACAAGGTCACAGTC
This sequence comes from Flaveria brownii, assembly GCA_018326445.1. Classification (NCBI taxonomy): domain Eukaryota; kingdom Viridiplantae; phylum Streptophyta; class Magnoliopsida; order Asterales; family Asteraceae; genus Flaveria; species Flaveria brownii. The sequence continues at coordinate 2,660 of BJCN01327937.1, forward strand.
AAGAACCGGTACTCGTTACCCCTTATTGATGATCTCTTCAATCAACTTTAGGGATCCAGTTACTATTCTATGTTACGAGTCCAAGAAGAAGACATCTCGAAGATGGCATTCAGGATTCGCTATGGCCATTATGAATTCTTGGTCATGCCGTTTGGGTTGACTAATGCACCAGCGTTGTTCATGGACCTCATGAACCGCGTGTGCAAACCCTACCTTGATCAGTTTGTCATTGTGTTTATTGATGACATATTGATCTATTCCAAGATCAAGGAGGAACACGAAGAGCATCTATGATTGATCTTAGAACTATTAAAGAAAGAACAACTATATGCTAAATTCTCTAAGTATGACTTCTGGATTCGAGAGGTACTGTTTCTAGGTCATATTATGAATGAGAAAGGAATACATGTAGATCCTGCAAAGGTGGAAACAATTAAGAATTGGTCAATTCCTAAGACGCCTAGTGAGATATGTCAATTCCGTGGACTGGCAGGATACTATTGACGCCTCATCGAGGGATTTTCCGAGATTGCCCAACCCCTCACTGCCTTGACATATAAAGGTACAATGTTTAAATAGGGAGAAAGTCAAGAATTAGCCTTCCAATTGTTGAAACAGAAGCTCTGCAACGTATCGATACTGGCACTACCAGAAGGGTCGAATGATTTTATGGTGTACTGTGATGCATCCATTCAAGGACTGGGTTGTGTCTTGATGCAACGAGATAAGGTGATAGCCTACGCCTCGAGACATCTGAATGTACACGAGAAGAACTGCACCACCCATGACTTGGAATTGGGTGTAGTGGTTTTTGCTCTGAAGATCTAGAGACACTACTTGTATAGTACCAAATGCACCATTTACACCTATAACAAGAGTCTTCAGCATATCTTTGAGAAGAAGGAACTGAATATGAGGCAACAACGCTGGGTAGAGTTATTGATTGACTGTGATTGCGCTAGCTAGTATCATCAGGGGAAGACAAATGTGGTTGCTGATTCTCTAAGCAGTGTTGGACCCTGAAAGGATCATACACGCCAATTCAAGTGGTGGCTAATGGTTGTTCTGTTGGCAAAATCCCACAAGTATAAGAAGAAATACAGGTGAAGTTCAGAAGACTAAGTGTTGGCTAGCCGTATTTGTATAAATGGATGACCAAAGAACAAATGCTGACAAGTATTTGTTCTTTTGCTTGTACAAATGCGGACAGACAGAACAAATATGGATAAGCATTTGTTCTTCTGCATTAACCAATGAGGATACACAAAGAAATGCAGACAAGCGTTTGTTCATCTGCATTTGTCAATGATGATGACAAAACACTTAATGCTGAAGACAATCAAGAAATGCTGATGAAGCCCAAGGCATCCGCATTAGTTAATGCGGATGTTCAACCTCAAATTCTAATGAAGACTGTTGCACTTAGACTAGTATTTTAATGTATTTATTAGGGTAGTTTAGTCTTTTTGTACAGGCTTTATGTTAGCCTATAAATAGAACAGAATATCCATCATATGTAAGTTTTTTCGTTTGTAAGATACCTAGTACTCAAGTTACAAGGTTCTGAGGTTGTCATATCACTGTTGTGAAAACCCTATCACCATCTGTAACTTGTTTGTTCTCCAATCAATATACAAAGCATTTATGAGTATATTTTCAGCATTTATTGTTCTTTGATTTTGTATTTCTACTACTTAATCATTGACTCAATCATCATATTCGATGGTTATTGAAATCACATCAATAGAGAATCTAATTCTCAGCCCCAATAAATTGGTATCAGAACTTTGACTCTTGAATTCCTCCTAAGATCTACTCAGATCTTGGTTGAAAATTGATTGATCTAGTGATTGAGTTGCTTATTAACAAGTCTCAGTTGTTATTGAGTATACAGCTAAATATACCAAAAAACTTCATCCACTTTCACTGATCTCCAACTAAAACCAACTAAAACTCATCAGTAAACTTTAGATCTGTGAATGAAACCAACAAAAAGTACATAAAAATTAAGAAATGCTAAAGACAATCAAGAAATGCTGATGAAGCCCAAGGCATCCGCATTAGTTAATGCGGATGTTCAACCTCAAATGCTAATGAAGACTTTTGCACTTAGACTAGTATTTTAATGTATTTACTAGGGTAGTTTAGTCTTTTTGTACAGGCATTATGTTAGCCTATAAATAGAACAGAATATCCATCATATGTAAGTTTTTCATTTTATAAGATACCTATTAATCAAGTTACGAGGTTCTGAGGTTGTGATATCACTGTTCTGAAAACCCTAACACCATCTGTAACTTGTTTGTTCACTAATCAATATGCAAAGCATTTATGAGTATATTTTTAGCATTTATTGTTCTTTGATTTTGTATTTCTACTACTTAATCATTGACTCAATCATCATATTCGATCGTTGTTGAAATCACATCAATAGAGAATCTAATTCTCAGCCCCATTCAGTTGGTATCAGAGCTTTGGCTCTTGAATTCTTCCTAAGATCTACTCAGATCTTGGTTGAAAATTGATTGATCTAGTGATTGAGTTGCTTATTAACAAGTCTCGATTGTTATTGAGTATACAGCTAAATATACCGAAAAACTTCATCCACTTTCACTGATCTCCAACTAAAACCAACTAAAACTCATCAGTAAACTTTAGATCTGTGAATGAAACCAACAAAAAGTACATAAAAATTAACAAGACCAAATCAAAATATAACTGTTGTTGTTCAAGAAAACCCTACTAACTGCTACTTTTCATAGAACTCATAAAATATACTAAAACCATGGACTGTTTAAACTTTTGGACATAAAATCAATCTAAAACATACGCAAACTTTCCAGAAACAGTTTATTAACTATGAATTCTATTAACTTTGTTGAACTTGGTCATGCTTCTAAACCTCCAATGCTTAAAACACAATGTAAGGCCCCGTTCCCGGGGACCTCACAGTTGGTCATTCATAGCACTAAGCATACATATTATTATACATTTCATAAAATATCATAGCGGATTTGATTAACAAAAACCATTCGTTTTATTAATAATTATTGTTGTTATGCAATACAACACTGTTTACTACAAAAGAATCTTTCACTGATTACATTACAAACAACAATAATAACATACGTGAATGGATGCCAGTCTTGCCCTGCCAACTAGCCTCTCTGCGTGCGATCCTCAGCAGCTTTTAACTGCAAACTAAAAATTCATAAAAGTCAGCGTTGCTGAGTGATTTCTAGTTTTATAAGTATCAAAATACTTTATACGTTTCATACATAAAAATACTCTTTTTCATAACACTTTCTTTACTATCAAACATGTTCATTCATTATCGTACGTGTTCTTTCATTTCATACTTTATCATTTCATTTGTAATTACTCGTTTCGTACTTTATCCTTATCTTTCGTTAACGTTCATCTGGTACTTTATCACTATCTTTCGTTAACATTCATTTCGTACTTCATTACTTCGTTCATTTCATACTTTATCATCTCGCTCGTCTCGTACTAATTCTATATCCTGTCAGGCTTTTCCCCCATCGTGGTCTGAAACCGGCATTCTGAGCACAAAGCTCCTTTATTAATTACCCCGAAGCCCGTGGCCTGAAGCCACCATTCTAGGCACAAAGCCCCGTTTCTATCTGACACGAAGCCGTATCATTTATTGGCACAAAGCCCGATGTCGAATGACAAGGATTCCGTTTCATACTATGGGTTCAGTCACCTAGACTGATCCCCCTGTGTGTGAATCCTCATGGGTTAAAATCGCAGATTATAAGACACACAGTTGAGCTATCAACTCACAAAGAGTTGTAATTCTTCTTTCTTTCTGCTTGCAAGCCTTTTGCTTTCTTTCATTACGTTTCACTTTTCATCTTTGTTATCTTTCTCTTTATTACATTACACTTTACGTTCATTCACACATTCATCATACTACGTAAAGTAATAACATAATACTTAACGTATATTATATCACATTATAAATACGTTTTGAAAACTAATAAAAGATAACAACTCATATACATATGTATATAATACATTTATCATCTCATCATGTATATTCTTTTCATAAACCCTTAATTATTCATGCTTAGAATAGTCCAAAATAGCTTACAAGTCAAAGTAGGGTCAAAACCTAAAATTCTGTTTTTCCTCAAAATTCAGAAAAATTTTCTAAGTGTTGGGCGCATGGACACTATTTAGGTGCATCAGCCCCGTTTGGGCGTTTCTCAACTACGTAGGCGCATCAACCTACACTTAACCACTTTCACTTAGGCGCATGAGCCTTTTTTGGGCGCATGGGCAGTATTCAGGTGCTTCATCTTACATTTAGTCATTTCAGCCCAAAACTTAGGCGCATGGACCACTGTTCAGGCGCATGGACCACTGTTCACGCGCATGACCTTACTTAAAACTTTTCTAAGGCAAATAGTAGGCGCATGGGCTACTGTCTGGGCGCATCATCTCATAATTAGTCTTTTAAGCCTATTATTCAAGCGCATGGGCCCTGTTTGGGTGCATGAACACCCTTTCATACGTTTCGAACATATTTTTCAGTCCCAAACAATGTCTTAGCATGTTCTAAGTCTTTCACTACCATTCTAAGCCCTAACATAACATGTACAACAATAAACTACCAACAAACAAACATATACTCATACGGTCATATATATAAATTTTTAGAAAAATCGTTTACATGCATTTTTAGCCCCAAAAATTGTACAACAAGTAAACATGGGGTCTAGAAACTCACCTTTTGCAGCTTCCAACCACAACTCTCTCAAAGTCATGAAATCTTGATGTTTCTAACACCTAAACACCAAGAACACCTACCCGAATCCATATATACACATAAGAAGATGTATATTTCAGTTACATGGTCAAGATCCTTAAAACCGAATTTAATTATACTAAATCTTGCTTACCTTTGAAGATTTCAGCCTCTTCTTTTTGAACTACCGAGAGAAACTTTGGTTTCTGCTTTTCTCTTCTTCTTTTGTCAAAAAGCAGATGGGATGGGACGTTATGGCCGGCCATCCCCTTTTAAAATATAAAATAATAATGTATTGTCCTTTTTACACTTACACCCCCTCTACTTTGGTTGCTTTTTATTTTGTTTCAAAATACTTTCCTTTTCTTTTCTTATTATTTTTCTTTTCTTTTGTCTAACTAGAAATTTTGGGCGTTACAAGTCCACCCCCTTAAAGGGGTTTCGTCCCTGAAACTTCTCACTCTTAGAATAATTGTGGGTAATGCTGTCTCATTTCTTCTTCAGTCTCCCACGTAGACTCTGAACCCTTAAGATGCTTCCACTGCACTCGCAGCAGTGGAACCACTTTATTCCTCATCTATTCTCCTTCCGATCAATGACTACCACTGGCTGCTCTACATAATTCAGCCATTCATCTACTTTGATATCATTCAGTGATACAATCATATCTTTATTGGCTAAGCACTTTCTCAGATGAGATACATGAAATGTCGGACGGATTCCACTTAACTCATCTCGCAATGCTAACCTATAGGCCTCCTCTCCTACATGTGCAATCATTCAAAAAGGCCCTATGTACCTCGGGCTTAGCTTACCCCTCTTCCAGAACCGATTGATTCCTCTCCAAGGTGAGACCTTCAACATAACTCGGTCTCCCACCTTAAATTCGATCTGTCTACGCCTCTTGTCGGCGTTTGACTTTTGTCTATCCTTCGTTGCCTTCACAAAGGCCTTTATCCTTTCTAACTTTTCAATGGTAGCCTCAATCAACTCTAGGCTTCCTAACTCTTTCTGTCCAATATCACCCTAACACACGGGCGTCTGACACCTCCTACCGTATAGCATCTCGTATGGTGGCATACCCAATGCTGGCATGATAACTGTTATTGTACAAGAATTCAGCTAACGGTAGGTGATCATCACAGCTTCCTCCAAAATAGATCACACACCCCCAAAGCATATCTTCAAGCGTCTGGATCGTCCTCTTAGACTGACCATTTGTTTGAGGATGATAAGTTGTGCTAATATGTAGCCTCATCCCCATCGCATCATGGAATCTCTTTCAAAACTTCGATCTAAACCGGATGTCATGATCCGACACGATAGACACTGGCACACTGTGATGAGCTACAATCTCTATAATGAACAGATCCGCCAACCTTTCAGAAGAATACGTCTCGCGGATCGGTAGGAAGTGAGCACTCTTCGTCAATCGATCCGCAATCACCCATATGGCATCGCACCCCCTCGCCGTACGAGGTAGCTTAGTAATAAAGTCCATGGTGATGTGCTCCCACTTCCATTCGGGTACATCCAACAGTTGGATCTTCCCGTATGGTTTCTGATGTTCTGCCTTCACTTGCAAACAAGTAAGGCACTTGCTCACATACTCCGCTACATCGTGCTTCATACCATCTTTCTTCATGTCTTGATACGTCTTGGTGGCACCTATATGAATAGAGTATCGAGTCTTATGAGCCTCGTCCATAATTCGTCCCCTTAGATGAATAGAGTATCGAGTCTTATGAGCCTCGTCCATAATTCGTCCCCTTAGATCATAGTATTGGGGAATCCACATCCTTCCATTTTGGGTCCTCACACCGAGAGAGTTTTCACCCAACTCTACAACTAGACCCTTCATTCTCTATGAATTAAGGCGATCTTCTTTTAACGCTTTCTCTTGGAATTCTTTCAACTGTGCCATCACATCAGCGGTCATAAACAACTAATAAGCCTTGACCCGAATTGGCTCGCGTGTCTCCTTTTAGCTAAGGGCATCGGTCACAACATTGGCCTTGCCCGAATAGTAGTGGATCTCACAGTCATAATCTTCGATGAGTTCTAACCTGAGGCCCTTTTGTTCAAAGAAGTACTTCAAGCTCTTGTGGCCGGTGAAGATGGTGCACTTTGTCCCGTATAAGTAGTGCCTCCAAATCTTCAATGCGAAAACCACCGCCGCTAACTCCAAATCATGTGTAGGGTAGTTGACTTCGTGGGTTTTCAGCTGTCGGGACGCTTAGGCTATCACCATTCCTCGTTGCATTAATGCGCAACCTAATCCCGAATAGGAATCATCTGAATATACCAGTAAGTCTTCATTCCCTTCGGGTAATGTCAAGACGGGAGCTTGAGTCAATTTCACGTTCAACTCCTAAAAAGCACACTCCTTCTCTCGACCCCACACAAACTCACATCCTTGCGAGTCAATTTGGTCAAAGGTGAGGCTATCTTGGAAAAGTCTTGGATGAATCTCCTATAATAACCCACCAAACCCAAGAAGCTGTGAATCTCGGATGACATCTTTGGAGACTTCCATTGCATCACCGCCTCAACCTTCACCGGGTCTACCATAATTCCTTCAGCATTCACCACATGACGCAGAAATTGAACTTCACGTAACCATAAAACACACTTAGAGAATTTGGCATACAACTTCTCTCTTCTAAGGGTCTCCAACACCTCGCGTATGTTGTTGGCATGTTCTTCCTCGTTCTTCGAATAAATCAGGATATCATCAATAAACACAATCACTGATTTATCTAACATAGGCCGATACA
>BJCN01327954.1:0-10039 GCA_018326445.1 Flaveria brownii
AATTCATATTAGTTAAGGGTAATTTTGTAATTTTATAAATAGTTAACTGGACAATTTAACGGAGTTAGTCACCTGGACGCAAACGTAGACAAAAATGAAATGTTAGGGGGCAAATCGAGACTTTTAAACTGCAGGGATAAAAGTGGTTAAGATGAGAAAACGTTAGCGACGCAAATGGTATTTTACTCTCAAATTAATTTTCATCTTTTATGATAAATTCTTTTAATAATTCGGTCGTTTCAGATTTAGCACTAAAAAAGAAAACCCATGAAAATCTTGTATAGTCATCAATCATAACTAAACCATATGATTTTTTCCAATACTCTTGACGTTGGTTGGTCCAAAAAGGTCCATGTGCAACATCTAGAGTGGTTTGGAATTTGAGTTTATCGGCTTGGTCTTATAAGACGCTCTATGTTGCTTTCCCTTCAAACATGCTGAGCAGTGATCAGTCGTTGCAAACTTCTCGGATTGAAGTCCAATAACATGATTTCTTGCTACAAGCTTGTTCATGTTCTTGAAATTGGAATGCCCGAGACGTCTATGCCAAAACTGACTTTCATCATTTGATGCTTTAGAAATAAGGCAAGTTGTTTTTGTTGATGGATCAAGTTGAGACATATCTAGTTTGTATACATCTCGATCTGTTTCAGCTTTAACAATCACCCAATCCTTGCTAACCTGAAATCCTGGCTTCAAGACATAACAAAAAGAATCATAAAATAGAAAAGACTATGATTTATCACTGATTTGGGATACTCTTAAAAGATTAAAGTTCAACTGAGAACAGAAGTTGACTTTATTGAAGCTTTTTATCCCGTTTGATACTGTTACTTCTCCTGTTATCTTTCCACCTACATCACTACCAAAGGCAACATGCGTTCCATCCTTTAACTTAAAATCTTCCAGTAAGGCATGATTGCTTGTCATGTGCCGGCAACACCCGCTATCCACATACCAAGTATTCAGTAGTCTTCTCAGGCGTACCTATACGACAAAGAAACTTAAGTTGAGTTATCTACCTAAGCCGAGATGGTCTTGGGTTTTCCAAATTATCAACAATGGTGAATTGCTTGAAATGAAGAGTATTCAAATTTGGCTTGTTCTTAATGAATTTACCAATTTTGTTATGCATTTGTTGTGGATTATTTTTGTAAACATTCATACCAGTTGATTGACCAACTTTTGAAAAATGTTGATTACCAATATTTTTATCAGTCATTCTTACAGATCTTGTAATCAATTGTTCGTTCAGAACTTGTTTTGGTCTCACATAATTGTTCCTTTGGAAAGACCTCAAACCTAAAGAAGGTTGGTTAGTTAATCTTTGAAATCCATCAGTTTGATTTTTTTGATACTGAGGATTAACATAACCTTTGCTCAAGTTTGAATTTTCAAATCCTTTCTTAGGTAAACTCCTCCTAAAGTAACAATTTTCAGTGTTGTGAGTTCTCTCATCACAGTAGGTACAATATTTGTTGAAATAACAATCTACTGTGGAATGATTCCTCATGTCACAGATGTGACAGTACTTATTGAAAAAGCACTCAGCAGTATTGTGATTATACATATCATAAATTTCATAGTAACTCTATGGAGATTTAAACAATTGCTTGCTAACTTTTGATGTTGACACAATATTTGATTCTTGTTTATATTTTGGCGTCAAAAAGTTAAATTCTTGTTTTTGATTTTTCAAATTTTGCTTTTGAGTTGACATTTTGTTCTTTGACATATTATTTTTTTAGCTTTTGCTCATGAAATTCCTTCTTTGATTCCTTAGGAACAAATCTTTTAGTAACAACGGAAGTCTTAGAATCTAAACCCGTTTTCAGATCATTTTGAGATTTGTTCTTAGGACTGAGTTTAACTTCTTGAAGAGAGTTCATGTTTAAAAAACCAATAGACACAAATTTTACAGGTTTGAGTTTAGTTGCTTGATTTGTTGGTTTTATCATATTTTTTGACATTTGTTTTGATCATTTTTGGCTTTAGATGATTTTCTTCTTCTTCTTTGATTCTTTGATTTAAAAGAACCTGGTTTAATTTCAGATTGAACATCTTCAGGTGAAGATTCTTTTTCATTATCTTTCAGTTTCAGATCAACAGATTTGAATCTTCTAATGTTCCTGCTTCAAGTTTTGCTTTTTCTTTACTTTTGATTAAAACATTTTCCAACACTGATTTCATTGGAGCACAAGATTTCTGACTTTTCTGATTAGGTTCATATGATTTAACCTTTATGGAATGACCATTTTTGATCTTTTCATCGTCCTTTTCTTCAAAGATTTTGATATTAGCTTTTTCTTCTTCATTGTTAGAATTCTTGTTTTTTTACTTAAAAGCTTTGAGTTTAGCTTTGTTTTCAGGAGAATGATCATGCGTGTTAATGTTTTCTGGTAGAGTGTTGGTTATTAATTTAGGCATTAGTTCATGAGTGAAGCCTAAACCTTCTTTTTGTTTATCTTTCCTTTCACTTACAAGTTTTTCGACAATCATTTTTGAACTTTTAACCTTAGCAAGATCAACTTGAGTAGCAGCATGTGCTATCTTCTACTGTTCTAGATTTTTAGTCATTTCTTCCAACTATTTAGAAACAATTTCGAACTCTTTTAACGTTTTGTTCCATGATGTTTGAAGAGAAATGATCTTCTCATCTTCTATTTTATGGTGAAATTTTAGTTTATTATGCATTGACTCTTCTTGTTTAAGTGTCTCTCAGTTTTATATGGATAGCTTCGATAGTATTCGACATGTTCGAAGCATGATTTGGTGCAAAGTTGTTCCCTTACTTCAGATGGTATTTCAGGATATTTTAGGGATGAAGTTTCAGAGTTAGAGGATGAAATTTCAACCTTAGGCTGATCAAACTGAGCCATCAAAGCAATTTCATCTGTATCTTCTTTAGGATTAGATTTGTTACTCGAGTCATAATCATCTTCTTCATTCTCATTGTTACCTTCTACTTTTGGATCACAGTCCTCTGACCAATCTTCCCCTTGAATTTCTGCAATAAGAGATAAACTTGAGCTTAGGTCATTAGTAAATTGTTCAGCATATGCATTCCTGTCATATCCATCCTTCACACTGACTACAGGAGCTTTCTTTGGTTCATCAGATGAATTTGATTCATCTTTAAGCTCAGGCATTGGAAGAATTTGATATGGCTTTTGGAATGTCTTCTGAGATGATTGAAACCTCTGATTGCCAGAACTAGATTGAGCATTTCCTCCATTATTCCTGGGAGCTTTGCATTCCCTAGAGAAATGTCCATAACTGTTGCAGTTGAAAAACCTAGACTTTAACTTGTCAAAACCAACAGTTTTATTAGCACTAGGCTTGTATTTCCTGTTAACATACGAGTGTTTTTGTGTTCTTCAGGCAATCATCATCATCTGCCAATTTAGATCCATCTCTTCAACATCTTCATAAAACAATATCTAATTGAGTTAGATGAATACTTTGATATGCTTGAAAGCTTGCCATGAAAGCAGTAAAGGTAGTTTTAGACTCTTCATCCTCTAATCGGATGTTTATCACATCTTTAACTTTGCTAGATTTAGCAGAGCTAACAGATGGAGTCTCTGTTTGAGGCTTAGAACTTCAAGAAATAGGAGGAGACTGAGGTTGAGGTTGAGGTTTGGTTGCATAAGCAGGTGCGCTTGTGAATGATGTATGAGTGAAGACAGTGAAGAATCCTGCTCCTACAAACAGATCTCCCTCTTCTTCAGGTAATCTTTCATTCTTAGCCATAAAAGAATTCTCAATAGTATTTGCAGGAGATGCAACAAATTGATACTCTGACATTGAGGATGTTCTGTCATTATTCCTTGAGCTCTCATCAATCTCCATAGATTCAATCTTGGCAATCAACAGATCTAGATCCATTGGAAATTTCTCTGTGTGCTTTAATAATGTCACAGTTTGTTTTCGTGATGATGGTAAAGCATTGAGAAAAAGTTCTAACTGCCTCTTTAGTTTTTGCTTTTTGAGATTTTATATTTCTTTACCACCTTCACAAATGGTCTTTAAAGCTTTGTACATTATGTAACCAGTTTGATATCCATCAAGCCTGGCTAGGACTTCAAGAGGTGGTCCTTTACACATCAGAGAGTAAGCTTTGATATCATTCTTAACCTTTCTCAGATCATCACCTTGTAGACCATCTTTCGGGTAGGGTTCTTGTGAATCTTTGGTATTGACAAAACCCCTATCAGGCCCATCAGTGGTTATAGGAATATATGGTCCTTTTTCTATAGATTTCCAAAGATCAGTGTCAATGGAATTCAGGTGATGTTTTAACCTAAGTGATCAATTTTTAAAGTCTATTCTGTTTTTAAGCTTTGGAACTCTATTTTAGAATCTTATGATTTCACCATTTTTTTATATTTTGATTTTAAGAAGAAGAAATATTTTTGTTGATTTTTTAAGTTTTTGAATTTAAGAAATGAATTAAAAATATTTTTGTATTTTTTAAAATTATAAAATCTCTAAGTGTTGAAGTTGATGCGCCTGAACAGTGTTGAAACGCCGCAACTATTGTGGTACTTCTGGCTTTGACCTAGAAATGTCTAAGGGATTGCCTTAGAAGAATTCTCAAAAATACCCAACTAGATGCACCTAAATAGTAGTGATGCGCCCAAACAGTTGTCAGACGCCTGGAAATAAAAACACCCAAACAGTTCTAATACGCCCAAATAGTTGAAATGCGCCTGGAATTACTTAGTTTCTAAGTAATTCAAAATTGTCCACACAGTTGAAATATGTCTCAACAGTTGTAAAACGCCTGACCCAAAAACGCCTTAACAGTTGTAAAGCGCTTGAACAGTTGTCAAGCGCCTAAACACTTAGGCAATTTTTAGCCCCTTAGGCAATTTTTAGCAGTTTTTCAACCCTAATGCGCCAAATTCAACATGTTCTTATGATCATAACGAACTAAAATCTTCTGAAATTCTTCAAAACTTGATGAATTGATTTGAAATCTTCCAATTTGGTAGATTTTATATCGATTAACAATCCTTTCACTTTAATTTCTTCTATTAAAAACAACAAATCAGTGTTTTACTCGATTTTTAGTTTGAAAATGAAGACAACTTCCGAACACAAATTCGATGAATTCACTGAAATTGGATGAATTAAACCTGAAATTGTGATTGAATTCATGTTTCAAATGATGAAACACAACTGAAATCAACAATATTTCAAGCGAATTGCTTATCAATCACAGATTCAAGTGATTTATGAGTTTGCAAGTTCGAACAGAACTCAATTACTAAACCAACAGCTCTGATACCATTTGATTGGATCAAATGTATAGATATGTGATAATATTAGAAGGCAATTCAATATCAAACACAGTAATCAAATCAATGCACAAAATCAAGAAAAATTCATAGAAGTTTATTCATAATAGCAAAAACAATTACAAGTGTAAGTAGCAGTTCGTTCAAGTCTCTTCTACTGCACTAAACAAACTAAGCTATTTATTCTATCAATAAACTATAGGAACACTATTTACATAAACAGAGTCTATACTATGACAAAAACTTATATAAAAGACAAATAAAGACAACATGTTAATTTTAAGAAGTTCTAACAAGTTCCCTCCTTCATGATTTCAAGCATATTCAAGGAACTACTGTAGCATTTTGGTCGAGACTCACAAGGTGGAAGAATTACTGGTGAAGGATCTATGACAAATGGATTATTAAGCTTTGATATAGTGAACTACTGCAAGCAGCTGAATTTCAATCTTCTTAGCGTGTTTTAGATATGTGATAAGAAATACTCCACACACTTCACTGAGACTCATTGCTACATTCTAAAACTAGGATTTCAAATTCCTGAAGAATGGGTTGTCTTGAAGACTCCGAGTAAGAATAACACTTATGTCTTAAACCTTAATTCTGCACATCTCAAAGAAGAAACCTGTCTTGTGTCTAAGGAATCATTTTATGAGTCACAACATTGGCATAGACGCTTGGGACATACAAATTTCAAAAATATGAACAGACTGGTCAAAGGAAACCATGTAGTTGGTCTTCCTCAAAAAGTATTTCACTTCATTGACCATTGTTCAGCATGCCTCAAAGGAAAACAACACAACTAATCTCATAAACCAAAGCTTGTGAACACAATCAATACTCCATTGAAGTTGCTTCACATGGATCTTTTTAGACCAACTCATGTTATGAGCATTAGAAAGAAATAGTATTTTTTGGTGATCATTGATGATTATTCATGTTTTGCATGGGCTTTCTTTTTTTACTTCATAAAAACAATGCATCATAAATAATAAAATACTTTATCACTAAAATTGAAAATCAACTTGATCATAAAGTAAAATCAATTAGAAGTGATAATGGAACATAATTAAAAAATGAAGAGTTGAGTTAATTTTGTGCAACCAAAGGCATTGCATATCAATTCAGTGCAACTATAACTCCTCAACAAAATAAGGTAGCTAAAAGGAGAAATAGAACACTAATTAAAGTAGCATGAATGATGCCAGCAGATGCTAAACTACCTATTACCTTTTAGGCTGAGGTAGTCAACACAGTCTGCTTTGTACAAAATCGAACTCCGATATTCAAAGAAAGCAACAAGACACCTTATGAACTTATTTGTCTAAGAAAACAATTCATTGGAATTTTCAAGTCATTTGGTAGTCATGTATCAATATTAAACACTCGAGATCATTTACGAAAGTTTGCTTCAAAGTCTGATAAGGGACTCTTTGTAGGTTATTCCTCAGCTTCAAAGGCTTTCAGAGTGTATAATCCTAGAATGAACACCATTGATGAATCAACCAATGTTCAATTCAATGAACACTCCTTTCCTAAGTCAACCAATGGTCCCAACTGGTTGTTTGATATTGACTTATTTACTAGATCTTTTGATCAGTTCCACTTGTCATATGCAGGTAACCTACAGTCAGCTGGAACTTATAGACACGTAGAAAGAAGAGCTGATTTTTCAATGATTCCTCCAACTTCTGCTGATCAACCAAATGAATATATTCCTCTGTAAGCTGATCCTGTAAGACAAGCACCACAACATCATTTCAACTGAGGCTGGTCGTAGTTCTTTGCTAACTCCTTCAGACGAACCATCAAATGAAGCGAGGAATCTAGCATCAGCTACTGTTCCAGTTGAGACTGAGAGAAATGCAAATGATGATAGTCTTCAAAGTGCAGCAGATGCCCAAGCGGAAACCAATGAAGACTTTGATTACTTTCATCACACTCCCACATCACAGCCTGAAGGTGACACTTACTATGATGATCTGAATGTCTTTATCCTTGATGTATCAATTACTGGTGACTCCATTTCCAACCACCGGGATACATAAGGATCATCCAGTGTCAAGCAACATTGGTGAACTAGATGAGCGGGTAACTAGAAGCAACTCAAGTACTTCACACATCTGTTTGTTTTCTTGCTTTCTATGCCAGACAGTACCCAAGAACATAAAAGAGGCTCTTTAACACAACAGCTAGATCAAGGCAATGCAGGAAGAGTTGCTCAAGTTCAAGAAACAAGAAGTATGGTAACTGGTAGATCTCCTTAAAGGTCAATACCCTATCAGTACCAGATGGCTATAAAGAAACAAGACTGATGATAGGGGCATTGTTATCAGAAACAAAGAAACATTAGTGGCATAGGGCTACACTCAAGAAGAAGGAATAGATTTTGATGAAGTGTTTGTTCCTGTAGAAAGATTAGAAGCCATTAGAATTTTTCTTGCGTACTTTGCATCCATGAAATTTATAGTGTATCAAATGGATGTGAAGTGTGCTTTTCTCTATGGAAAGATTGCTGAAGAAGTCTATGTGAGTCAACCTCCAAGCTTTGAAGACCCAGATTTCCCTCACAGGGTATACAAGCTTGACAAAGCTTTGTGTGGTCTACATCAAGACCCACGAAAGCAGTATAAGAGTCTATCATCTTTTCTGCTCACACATGGCTATGAAAGAGGAAAGACTGATCAGATTCTCTTCAGAAAGAGAAAATGAAAAGACATGTTGCTAGTCCAGATTTATATGGATGATATCAATTTTGGCTCAACAAACAAATAACTCTACAAAGATTTTGAAGATCTCATGCATTCCATGTTCTAAATGAGTGCAATGGGAGAACTCACTTTCTTTTTAGGGGTGCAAGTACAACAAACAACAGATGGAATCTTCATCAATCAATCAAAATATGTTAAAACCATGTTCAAGAAATTTCATTTTGCAGATTGTCAGTCTATCAGAACTCCTATTGATACGAAGATGAAGATAGGTCCATATTCAGAAGGAAAATCAGTGGATCAGACTCATTACAGATCTAGGATTGGATCAGTCATGTATCTAACATCTAGTAGACATGACATTTTGTTTGTTGTATGTGTTTGTGCCAGGTATCAAGCAGATCCTAAGGAATCTCATGTGAATGTAGTCAAGAGGATATTCAGATATCTTAAGGGCAAGCCTACTCTTCGATTATGGTATCAAAAGGAAGGATACTTCAATCTTTATGCATACACGGACAGTGACTATGGAGGATGCAACTTCAATAGGAAGTCCACATCTGGCGGTTGTCAATTTCTTGGTTCTACACTGGCCTCCTGGCAGTGCAAGAAGCAGACAAATGTGTTTGTTTCAATAACAGAAGCTAAGTACATTGCAGCATCAGCTTGTTAGTCTCAAGTTCTCTGGATCAAAACCAGTTATTCCATTCTTAAACAAAATATAAAAATAAAAAACAAGTACAAAAATCAGAAAACTGATTGTGTTTGTGCAAAAGTTATACCATAGTAACTCAGTTTTTGTAGACATCTTGAAGCACAAAAGTCCAAGATCAATTATCACTGGGAAATTTGTATCACATCTGATGAACAAGTCAATCCAAGCAAGAATTGACAACCCAAGCAATAGTTAAAAGTTCATTAACAAAAGCAAAATACCCATCTTCATAACAATCAAAAGCGAAAGACACAGCTTCATATAGATCAAGCATCAAAGCAAAAACAACCAAAACTACCCACAACAGAAACATTAAGATTTGACAAGTTCAAAACTTAATGTAGGTAAGAGCATTGGTTAATGTGGATAAAGGTAAACCAAGCACATAACCAATGAGGGTAATAGTTTTGAGACATGAAAACACAAGTGAAAGTAATGCGGATAAGTTAACTCTACCAAAACACATGTGTAAATCATTGTAACTTGAGTTTAACCATTACCAAAACTTTATCTAACTTAAAAACCAGATTATTGGGGTGTTTTAAAGTCATTTTTGAGCAGGTTATGAACCTTGTTTGAGAGGGTTTTCTACAAGTGTCTAAAAGAGGTTGCTACTTGTAGAAAGAGGGGTTTTTCATGGTGTTCTTGTGCTAATACCTTCCATTCATGGTGTACAACCATTTGTAACATTCAAAACAGATTATTAGGAGTTTAATGAGCCATTAGAAAGTAGGTTACAAGGTTTGTTCTCAAAGGTTACAAGTTACACAAGTTGGATGGTGCAAAGTACCAAAAATAGGGTTTTCTAAGGGGTAAATCGGGTTCAACCCCTTAGAATAACTATTCTACCATGTGATATACCTTCAAAAACGCTGGAAACTCCTTAAGAACAAGGTGATGGTGAGAAGTTTCTGCTACAACAAGAAAATTAAGGTTTTTAGGTGAAAAATGAAGAAAACAATAGAAATGTCCAAAACCGAGCACATGGAGCTTACACTTGATGTAACTGACAGGTTTGTTTGAAGATAAAACCGTTTTATCCTCTTGGTATTTCAGAAAAACGCAGCGGATATATTTGTATTTAAAACATGATTTTAAATCTGAAAATCCATGTTTTATGATGACTAATATACAAATAAACAAACCCATAACAATAAGGATCATTTATGTGGATTAAACAAGCTATGAACATACAAAAACGTACATAAAATCACAACCACAATGAGCTGTGATTTCTACCTCTTTGAGCAGCAAGAAAACGGCCAAAGGGAGCTGTTGGAGGCTTCAAAAACGTCCAAGAAGAGGGCTGA
>BJCN01327971.1:0-14649 GCA_018326445.1 Flaveria brownii
GATGAAATGAGTGCTTTAAACAGAAATAATACTTGGGATCTTGTTTACCTTCCCCCAAATAGAAAAGCCATCGGTAGCAAATGGGTTTATAAAATAAAATATAAATCAACGGGTGAGATAGATCGATACAAAGCTCGGCTTGTAGCTAAAGGCTACAACCAAAAAGAGGGAATAGACTTCGATGAAACCTTCTCCCCCGTTGTAAAAATGGTGACTATTCGATGTGTTATTTCTCTTGCTATTCAAAATAACTGGCCCTTGTATCAACTTGACATTAATAATGCCTTTCTCTATGGCTCCCTAAATGAAGATGTTTATATGACCCTTCCCGAGGGCTATTTTTCGAAAAATGATACACGTGTGTGTAAATTAAACAAATCCTTGTATGGGCTAAAACAGGCTCCTCGTATGTGGAATGAAAAACTTGTAGGAGTTCTGTTAGCTAGCGAGTTTGTCCAAAGTAAAACGGATTATTCAATGTTTGTAAAATCCTCAAACTCTGGTTTCATTGTCTTGCTTGTTTACGTTGACGATATTATAATAACCGGAAATAGTGAGTCTGAAATTAAGGAGCTAAAACAGAGCCTCCAATCTGAATTTTTAATTAAAGACTTGGGTATTCTGAGATATTTTTTGGGTATTGAGGTTATCTACACAAAAAATGGTTGCTGTCTTTCTCAACGCAAATATTGTGTTGAGTTACTTGCTGAGTTTGGAATGACAGCCTGCAAACCTGTTAATACTCCTTTGGAGCAACATCACATTATTGCTGCTATGTGTCAACAAAATCAATCTGCCCTAAAAAATATCTCTGAATATCAAAAACTTATTGGTAAACTTATATACCTGTCTCACACCAGACCTGATATTTCCTATTCGGTTCAGTTTTTAAGTCAGTATATGCATAACCCAACTGAGTCTCACTTAAAACTTGCTTTACGTCTTCTGAGATATTTAAAAAAGGCTCCCGGAAATGGTCTTTCATTCTCTAAATCTGACTCGTTTAATTTGACTGCTTTTGCGGACTCCGACTGGGGAAAATGTTTAGGGTCTCGGAGGTCCGTAACTGGGTTTTGTGTGTTTCTGGGCCACTCTTTAATTTCTTGGAAAAGCAAAAAACAAAGCACGGTTTCTCGCTCGTCAGCTGAGGCGGAATACCGTGCAATGTGTGCTGCGTCTTGTGAAGTCCTTTGGTTAATAAACATGCTTAAAGAATTGCATGTGTCTGTGTCCTTGCCTGTTCCATTACATTGTGACAATAATGCTGCAGTTTCCATAGCTGCTAATCCTGTTTTCCATGACAGAACCAAACATTTCGAAATAGATCTTTTTTTCTTACGAGAAAAAATTGCTTCTGGAGTTATTACTACTGCTCCGATCGATTCTGAACAACAACCTGCTGATTTGTTTACTAAAGGGCTGTTTCCTAAGCAACATGTTTTTTTAATATCCAAACTTAATATGTTTAATGCTTTCGGATATTGAATTATGGGGGGTGTTAAAAATATAATTCAATATCGTATATATATTTTTTTCTATATTTCTGTTCTTTCTATTTTTTGCTGTTGGGCTTGCTTATTCCTGTGCAGGTTGGGCTTCCGAGTGCTCGTTTGGGCTTTCCTGTTGCTGGGCTTAAGAGCTGGTGGTGGCTTTAGGGTTTCGGTGTTTAGTGTGCCTCGTTATAAGGAACCTGAGTTCCGATTGCTCATACACACAAAAAATCTCAGCCTTCATCTCAAAACAGTTAATCTCATTCTCTCTGTTTCTCCTCTCGGCTGCTGCTGCTTCCATTCTTCATCGTGTGAATGATATTGTTCTTGTTTCTTGTTGTTCTTCTTGATAAGATCATTACATTAATGATCTTGTAGTAAATCTACTGATTCTATTGTATATCCCTACTTTTAGGGTTCTTGGTTGTGAAGGTTAGTTCATATACAGTTTGATTTGTGACAATAAATACAACATTTTTTACAACAAATGCAACCTTGTTAACAGTTAATGAAATGTAACCGTGTATAATGATTATTTCAAGCCCTACACTTACATTTAGTATGTATTGTTACAACTAAAATCCAGGTCAATTATCTGTCGAGTCAAGTAGAAACTAGTGTTCGTGATCCTTTTCTGAACTTGGATCTAATTTGCAATAATAAAGAAGATCTAAAGTTGATGGCTTGAGGAGACCAATCTTCATGGCACTCCGACGCTCAAGTCAATGATTTATGTCAGATATGTAACCAGATGTATGGCATAGATAAACATATAAACATACATAGAATACAAAGAGTAAGAAGAGGTTACGTAAGAGAGGCAATCTTGTGCTAGCTATGAGAGAAGCTGACTATGGGATACGTATTTGTTTTAATTATAAGACTCATGCTAAACACGAATGATTAAACACAACCATAAATGAATGTTTGCTTATTGTTACAGTTAAGAGCGAAGTAAAAGACTCAACATTTGAAGACCGGAATCAATGATACTACAAAGAGATTTTCTTGAGATTCTCATTGAAGACACTGGTTGAATCATTTTTATTAATGAATAATATGTACTTTGTATTTATCTACATTTGGTTTTATATATAGTATTGTATGGTAATATTTCCTAAGAATATCGAGAGTATAATTACTATACTTTTATTAATGATTGTGTTTTAAATTGACCCGATTTTGTACATGTAAGAGTACTTGACTCCCTAGTTAACATTTAACAAGAAGATCAACTTTAGTTCTCATGTTTTCTAAAACAAGTTGTTAAATTAGGGGTGTGCAAAAAGATCTTAATCGAAAACCAACTCAAAATTATTTGAAATTGCAAACCTGAAACATCTAAAGTTCAAATATTTGAAATTTTTTGATTCGAATTCAGATATTGTTTTAAAAATTGGCGGATATTTTAATAACCGAAATGTTTTTCAAAAATTATCAAATATCAAATATCCAGAAATCTTGGACTTTTTTTGGATATTTTAGATATAATTTTAAATTTTGGATACTGTAAGAATTTATAATATTATTAAGTTTTTATAAAAACTATCTAAAAATACATATATTTATTAGAGTTCAGATATTTAAACATATATCAGAATCTGAATCCGAAATTTTAAAATATTTGAAATTTTGGATTCCCATTTGGATATTAAAATCCACTATCCAAATTTTACCATATGGGAAATACATTTACGTACCTTTATATATATAAGACTTTTAAGGCTTTAGTCTTAGAATTAACTATGGTAAGAGATCGATGTTATAACATTCTATTGCATTAACAAACATGTTGAAGACAGTAAGTTAGTAGGGTCACAACTCGCGACATATTTTCTAAATTATATGTGCTGTCATTTACAGGAACCTAGATTTTTTTTTTCATAATTTCAGTTGTTTTGATGAAAGATAATTTCATCTAAACCTTATACTATCAAATTTTATAATATAATCTACATTTTCTAAAAAAATTCTTTCCGAGTGTAATTAACATATAATATAGGGGTTGCCACTGCAGTGTAGTGGTTAATCCCATCAGCTAATGATGGGCTTGGCCTGGGGAACCCAGGTTCGAGTCTTGAAGCAACCGGGTTTTACCGATTATTCACTGTCGTGCCTTCGGGCGGGTGAGTAAATCGGGTTTTCCCCGGAATTGGAGACTGGTGGGCTAGGGGCTCCGTACGTGTGGACTAGTGGCCACGTTGTGCGTCTCTTTAGCCATTGGAGCGCCGCGTACGGAGTACCCGGCAGTTGCTTAGTTGGTCGTTCAAAAAAAATAACATATAATATATTATTACCGCAACAACTTGAAATCCAATGAAAGTATAAAATAGATTAAACAGCACACAGATAAAATAAAATAATGAATGATAACGTGGAAACGATGCTTTTATGTCGTACGTGTCTTCCACTAAGTGTGAGTGTGCGACTCTAATTTGTCCACAGCCACACCATAATTAACTTATTTGATAATTTATGTGTTTATTTTAATCTTTATAATTTACAACTTTTAACTTTTTCGAGTCGCCACGGCCCATTAAACCTAATCCATTATCTAATTAATTATATTTTGTTAACTTCTTATGAATTTCCAAAGACGTGTTAGCAATATTTTAATCAATTATTTCTTTTATTCCTTTTTTTTATCAAGTAAAATTTTCATTTACCACTAATCATGGACGTCATTAATCCGTACAAATTGAACAAAAACCAAGCATTTTCCACGTGTATTATAATTTCGTCAAACTTCTTTATACTCTTCGTATTTTATATCATACAACGGTTTAAATTGTAGTGTGCAAAATTTAGATTGAATAAATTTCAACCCGATCACGAATTATTTTATCTGTGTAGGTTTTTTTCACTCTACCACCAAGGTTTGGGCTTGCTATCTTCTGATATGTTATAGTATTTTATAGTCTATGTGGTAATAACCTACCCTGATATCAAAAACAAAATATAAAATATAAAATGGGTAAATAATTATTCTAGGTTAAAAATTTTAAGCTTATGGACCAATACAATGAACATGAAAACATTGATTTTACGACGTCTGTGAAGAACACACCAATGAATCAAAGAAAGAATTAACAACATACAATCGGATCTTGATATTAGATTGTGAAAGAAACTCAATTACAAAGAATGAATTGAATCAAAGACTCATTCACAAGATATACTGCTTAATTGAGGATTCTGTTTAATTCCCCAATTAGCCTTAACAACCAATTAACAAACTAAAAATGAAGAATGACAGAACAGTCCCTGCACTATTACAAAATACAACTTGCAGTCCCTGTACTACTTATTATCATTATTACTATAGAAAATCAGCACCAACTACTTCATACTTAACAACGTCTTCGTGGACGATTGCACCATGAAGCCCGCATCGTGTGGCTCTATCCTTGGTCGTTGTGTGGCGGATATATCCATGGTGAGGGATGACAACGAATGAGGATGGGTGACTTCTTGGGACTTCTTCACTCGAGCAACCAAAAAATATCCATAAATAATATTAAAGTCGCTCCTATGCCCGCCAGAGATGACGGGGTCAAATGTTATTAAAATGACAAGTACTAAAGAGGTTTGACGCACACCATGGATGAATCACATGATATCACTTATTAGGGTGATGAGACAAACCTCATGGAGGAAGGTAGGTAGTAGGGATGTGACCGTAACACCCTAGACAAATCTTATATCGATAGTGGACATGATAGTATTAAGTTCATAAAAAAATGTATTAATTTAAATACCAACAATATGTTTTGACCTTACTGGCTATAGATGATTAAATAACTCTACATATATGCTGGTTGGTTGAGAGCAATCTAATGATAGATGATTTTTAAGAAATTTCACTATCATAATCAAAGGCAAATCACCAGTCTCTTGCAAGTAAAATAGACCACAATAACTAATATAAAAAGAAGACGAAAGTGTCATATATAGTTAATGACATAAGTTTAAATCTTGTAGGTTACACCTTGTTACATCACTCATATGAAATCAATCCTCTATTTACAACAAACGAGACTCATGTTTACCTAAACACAACTAGATTTCTTGATTTCTAAAAAAGTATGGGAATAAATCTTTGACTTTTGTGACGTAACTTTTCTTAAAACACTGCCACTAAAACTTTTTAAAAATACTTGTGTATCCTTTACTTTTCAGGAGCAACATTAGTATATACGATGTTTCGTTAATACATATGCCACTAAACTTTTGTCATATTGCAGGTGACAACTTGTTTTGGCCGGCCATTCCTAAGTTTTCACCAAACAATCCCACTATATATCTTAATTCTCCCTTTTTCATCGTATAACCTACGGCCAATTATTTCTACCCCCAAATATATTTTTCTTTTTGGCGGTCTTAATCAGCAAGCCAAATAATGAGCACTGCCTTTAGAGGTGCAAACGAGCTAGCTATTCATTGACCACTTGATATTAACTCGCTGAAAGCTTGAATTGCACCAAGTTTAAACGAGATTGAACCTTAAAATAAGTCTGTTAGTAAACGAGCCTAAGCCTGAGCTTTATATAACAAGCTCACCTTAGTTGCACACCTAAATGAGCCAAGCAAGGATTGCTAGTGTACATGAGCTAGCCCAAACGAGCCTATAATTTATATTAATAAACTAATTAAATAATTAATAAATTGTAAATAAGTCGAGTCCTAGACAAGCTCGAGTTTAAAATAAGTCGAGTCCTCGGCGATCTCATGCTTGACTCAAAGTCGGCTTGTTTATGCTTCTAATTGTGTTTAGTGCCTTTGATCCACATTCTACTATTTTCTTTATTTTTCTAAAATACTTTTCTCTCTCAAATAGTAATTAATGGTCCTCATGGAGGCGTCCTATTGAAACACGGTGTATTTATTTCACCAACTGATAGGGGTTAAAATCAAGATGAATAAAGTCTTATTTCTACAACAATTATGATTTTATAACTAATTAAATCTATAAACTCCCAAGTAAGCTTGTGTTCGTTTGGTTGATGTATTGCATGAACTTGTAACATTTAGGTTTTCTTTAAATATAAACACACACTGATATAATCCTTTATCTCTCAACATACACTAAGATATCATTAATCTACAAATCATTTGATTCATAAATATAGGTTGTGAAATTGTTCCTTGTGATATATGGTCTAATCTATGGTAGGTGAAAGCTTAATGGGTAAACTTTCGAAGCAAAACTTGATGGTGCAAGTTATTTTCAAACAAGTAGGTGTATTCATCAAACCACTTTAATGTGACCTGATGATAGAACACTCAGATTCTTCAAAGGAGATTTAGGTTCGATGCTCACCCTGGTAAACACATGGGGTGGCGAGACCACAATGAGGATTGGGGAGCCCAAACCAAGGTTACACGAAAGTTTGAGTATAACGTGACGTTAAGGTGGATATAGTAGTTTGAACCCTATAGGGCGTGCTAGTTATAGATTGTGCATGCTCCTCATCAATTGGTGATGATTTGAATCGTACAATGTACAGGTTTGATTTGTTAGAAGTTGTTAACAGGGGTAGATTAGAAACCATCTAAAAAACAAAAGAAAGTCATGTAGCTAAAAACTAATAAATGTAATAAATAAAAAAGTTATTCCATAAAATGTATATCTTTCTTTTGTAGCGCAATCATCTTCATCTTAAACATTTGTTGTCATTTCATCTAAATATATTCCTTGTATTTAAGTAGACAGTTTTTTTTTCCTACAAAATCTAAAAGTGTCAAGATATATAGAAGCACATATGCCCACTTCTATCTCCCCGTCTAATCTTACTTTTTTTTCTCTTTTTACTTTTAAAGGCTTGCACCTCACATAAATGTGTGCCCATTTGTTACATAAGAATAAGCTTTTCTTAAACAAATTTTATACTTAAACTATGAAACAAAACGGCATATAATGATTTATATATTAAATAACCTGTAAATAATCTACTAGAAAACTTTTAGTATGATTTTGATACCTTAGAGTATGTATGATAAGTGATATATGATAATTATAAGTGAGATCAATAAATTTTCCTTCGCTTTAGAGATAATAGATTGTTAGGATTTTTCTAAAATCATACTTCTGGGTATATTAGGAAGTTATTTTGTAGGTGTTTAATGTTCATACTGATCTTAAAACTATATAAAAAAATTAGGATGGTTGATTTGGATTGGTTAGAAACATTGAGTGTGTGAATAGATTTGTTTTTTATTTTTATATAAGAATTTGAAGGGTTTCTTTTGGAAACAATAATAATAATATTAGGCAATTCAAAATAAAGAATAAGAAATAGAAAGATATCACAAGACAAACTTCTAATCTATACTATCAAGTGTCTCTCTACACTTGATAGAAATCATTGTTACAAACTTCTCATTAACATGTACTGATAACCTCAATGTTAATATAACATGTACGTCTTTATATTTTATATTGTATTTGTGCTAGACTAAACTAGATTTAAGATTTGCTTTGATTGCTTGATAACCTTGAGATTTGAATAGGACGAATGAAATTATCCAAGAGTATGACACTATTTTGCATATTTTGATGTGTAAGAGGCGAGTAAAAATCTTTGAAATGGTTTTTTCTTAAAGATTTTTCTCTTAAAGATGGAGTTTCAAGAAATGTTACAAATAGTGATTCTTCTACTATCATTGTTTCTTTATTTATACTCTATATGTTTTCCTATTTTGTTAGTACTTAGAAAAACTCCATCATTACCTTAAGATGAAACCTAGTAACATGATCTTTATGTTAAAACATTAACAACTAAACAATTTTAAGATGTTCTATTGATGGGTTGTCATCGTTCGTTAGTTAATACGAAATTTTATCTTATTGGTCTAACTAATACCCTTTTTAAGATATATGTTGTGGTTGCCACGACATTAACATTTTTGAGTGAATGATTGTTCATTTAACATTGTGCAACTCATTACTTGAAATATCCATTTTTTTCTTTCAACAAACTCATTAGATTAAGACATGCAAATAGCATAAAATTATATGAGACCCCATGAATATTACAATAAGTTTCAGATTGTATTTCGTTAATTATCAAATTCTCCACTATGATAAATTAAAATCGTATTAACCGTACAGTCAATAAGCTTTTGGATTTATTGCTAAGAGTTTAAATTTTTTTAAAAGGCTTCACTGTTAGTTTTCATTAATAATATCCGTTATATTTAAGGTAATCATCAAACGTAACAAGTCTACATAGATTTCCTAAAAATCTTTGCACACCAGATGGTCAAACCAAGTCAATATGAAGCAATTTTAAACATATGGGTGTAGATATGACATATTACTTTTTTTATGAGATGAATGAATCTGTTTTTTCTATTGTACACGCACCACAAAAACTTGGTTCAAACTTTTGTTTAAAAAGGTTTCTACCCAGATCCTTGTTGTTGGGTTCTTGGATGAAACACATAAGCATGACCGAAGCTCCAATATCATATGATTGAGTTATAATTCGTTGATGCTAAACAAACTTCTATAATAAGATTGTCTCTTTGTTTCTAGCATAAATATGTTCCTCCGATGGACTTTAGTTAGTATTTCACCGTTTTTACATACTAGACGTTCATCGTTAGTGAAGATCACACTTGGGTTTTTATCATGTAGTTATCAGCATATTTTTATTGCAGTTTTCGTCATTTATGTATGGGGTAACTTGAAGATCGTGTCCATTAACTTTAATAAGTATAATAACTGACCATGAAGTTCGTGGTTTGGCATCCTTCTCGTCTTTTTCACTAATCGATGTTAGATGTTTTGTTTAATAAGGGGTTAAATGACTAAAATACCATTGAAATTTCTTTTTGCTTATCTAACCTAAGAGCTTTCACATCTCTATTCTAGCTTATTATTTAACAATGAGTTGTATTTATCCTTATATATTAACTTTTTAAAAACCTTCTCTTTTCATCTACAAAAATTCAAGCAATTTCAAAAAGAATATAGT
The DNA here is from genome assembly GCA_018326445.1 of Flaveria brownii. Taxonomy (NCBI): domain Eukaryota; kingdom Viridiplantae; phylum Streptophyta; class Magnoliopsida; order Asterales; family Asteraceae; genus Flaveria; species Flaveria brownii. Next base: position 9,470 of record BJCN01327971.1, read on the forward strand.
TCTAAATTTAAAAAATAACTTAAAGTTTTTTATTCATGTATTCTAAAGCTTACAAGCACCATGAAATTACTTAAAATAAAAAAATATATATACATCTAAAAATTAAAACTTCACGGGAACCCACCCTTTATTTATGGCTAAGTTCGTTGCTCCATTAAATAACTTTTGTTTCAGGAGCTGTACACTGTGCATCACCTCTTGTACATTTCCCCCTATATATGCCCCTCCTTACACTTTCACAATTTTCACAACATACACAACTCACACAAAACAAACACACACACACACACACAGAGTCATAAAATGGGATCATCTGAAGCTTCCTTATGGAGATTTGATTCACCATTGATATACTTATTCGGAGGAATATCTGTAATACTAGCTCTGATAACGATGGCGTTAATCATTTTAGCGTGTGCTCAACGGAAACGACGACGATCAGCGATTGGAGACATCGAAAGAGGTGATGATGATGCTCAGAAGCCGGCGACGGCGACGTACAACGGTTGTGATGCGGCGGACGTCAGCCCCAAAGTCGTCGTGATTATGGCCGGAGATGAAGTTCCGACGTACTTAGCAACACCCTCCGACACACATGTTTCTAAGTGATCATGCTAAACTCCGAGGAACAAAAATTTTGAATCTTAATTATGAGTCCCACAATTTTGTTTTGTTTTTGGTTTTCGGGAATATATGTGTTAGACGAGTTATAATCAACATGTTTATTGGGTTGATCGAAAGTTTAAAGATCAATTGCATAATTTTCTTTACGTATAGTTGATGATTTTACTCTGTGTTTTTTTCCGGCGAAAGAGTGTTATAGACACCGCGGCGGAGCAAGTTTTCCGGCCGGCGGAGGAAGAGTTTAATGGTGGGGTTAAAAGACTGAAAAAGAAAAAAAGCATGCCCTTAGTGTGATCACTAGGCACTATAATCTAGAGAGATTGAATTCGTCTTTTAAGACGATTAATGTATGTTGCGTGAGTCGAATTCAAATGCGAAATTAGCTAATTGGTCTTGAACAATTACCTTTCTAACAATCATTTTATTAGATTTGATAAAATCTTGAGTAATATTTTATCCTATCTTGATTATTATTTAGGAAAGAAATTTTTATCATCCACTTTTGAGAGTGGTATATGAAAGTTAGCACTTTATAGATAATTGTGGTCTAGCTAAATGTATATATTAAATGAAATGTTTTCTTCGGGAGGTGATTATTTTTCTTTTTTTACTAGCAACTCACACACCTATCTAACATGTATTTGAATTCTACATAATAGTTAATCTACACTTGTATGTCATGGACAGGGTTCAAAAACTTAATATAAGTCGAATTGTACCAAGTGAAGTTTAATTTCTCTATGTAGATACATCATTGTGTTTTGATAGCACCGTGCATCAACCGTTTGTATTTTCCATCATGTTGTTCATCTTCTTACTAGTTATTTATGTGTTCTGGTTCTATATCTAGTAAGTTTTTTTAATATATGTATTAGAACATAAATTTTTACATACTTGAGGTGGTAAGTCTTTGAAATGTTAAATTTGAGTTTGATTCACTTAGTTTGCTTTTTTAATATGTACATTTGACTTTTCCATCTTATCTTTCATCTTTAAGAGTTTCTTTATGAGATAGTGATGATGTAGATGTTGTCTTTACACTTGATGAAACCAGGGTAACGATACCATCAAGTTATGATACCTTTCTGTACCTTCAAGAGGCGATGGTTTTAACACCAAGAAATTTTTAACATTTTCGTTTTTCCAATGTATACTAATATTTTTTAAATTTAACTCATTGACCTTCTGAACATATCTAAAAATTCGATCAGTTTTAGTAGATGTTTGACAATTATTCTGAGTTATTAAAAGTGCTCGTGAATAAAAAGTAGCACTTGAATTGGACAATATGTTTTTTTAACTTACCCATTAAATGAGTTTATGAATCATTAAAATGTGTCTTTTAAGTAAAACAATAACACTTTATTTCAGACCGATTTAAAAGTAGACTCTTAATAAAATTATTTAGAAACTATCAAATAACACTTTAGTCTTTCCTTCAATATTTTCCAAAACAAGAACTTGTTAGCAAATTCATTTTCAAGTATTTCGTTTTTATGCTATTACGTGTACGATATATATGTTTTTTTCTAACAATGCGCGTTTGTACAAAAAAAGTTCCGGTAAATGTATGACTCTATTTCGAATGATAGATGTTATTTTAATCAGGTCAACCTATCCGTTTTCCGAATCAAGACCGCACCCCCAATTGGGAAAACCCACTGGCTCAACTTTAAGCATTTTTTGTTAAAATAAGACTTGAACCCAAAAAATCTCTCAATATGTACATGTTTTAGGTATCTCACATTAACCACATGGGCTAATGATTATTGATATGTAGAATATATCTAGCTCTTGGTTAACTAATGTAGTTCTTATTGGTTGTATAATATTTCAACGTTGTTAAAATAATTAATATATGATTAAGAATAACACAATGAGTGGGAGATAATATTTATTAACTTAAAATCAATACAACATTTACTTTTAGAACGGGAGACACATTCTCGTACTTCTGATTTTATATAACATATCTATTATGAGACTTAAACTCATGTGTGACTTTATTTATAAATAGTTTCGACTTAGGGCTTGTCCCCAAATGATTAAGAAACCCAATTTAAAATTTAATTATGGATAATCATATCCAATAGGGTGTCCATGTTCTCCGTTCTAAGCATAAAAGTGCAATTGTTTTTCAAAATTATTGCTCACAACTTAATTAATTGAATAGTCATTTGAAACATGATTTAAAATTTTTATTACATGTTAAATCAAAATCAAATATCAGAACTGATTGTTCTAAAAGAAAAAAGAATAATAGGAAAGAGAACTTCAGATTTATACATCATCGATCTTATGCACAAAAACAGCTGAACAGCCAGCTGGGACGGACCTAGGTTGAAAGGTTGGGGGAGAGAAAGCCGGCCCTCGTAAAATTTATTTTTTTAATCTTATATGTATGTGAAAATCTCAAACGTTGCTCTAAAATTATGCAAGTACCCCACTTTTAGCTCACGTGGAAAAATTTCCTAAGTTAACCACTCTTAACGGACCTTCTTAACACTCAAACTCTTGGGTGAAAAGTCGTGCACACCTTACTAAGTAAACACCATGACAGCTAATGAGTTTTAGATCAATTGGTTTAGGAGGAGACATCTTAGCTATGACTTTTCAAAGTGGAGGTCATGGGTTGGAGTCTTACTAGGTGCAAAATGCTCCAAGTGGGCCAAAGATTTTACAACAGTGGGTCTTTGGGTGGTGGGTTTCCCTTGGAATGGTGGGCGAGCCGGGTCACCAGCGCTGTCTGCGTTCGCGGGCGTGGGTGACCTTTCATCAATAGGTTTATCCGGGTGACAGGGCTTAAAAATTATTTGTTGACCATTAAAAAAATGTAAACGCCATGACAAAGTTGAATTACAAGAACTTATTCAAAATTTAGTGCATGTATTGGTTATTTAATCCTAATTTCTTATATTGGCTTTTATTTTTCCATGATTTATTATGCCCCTTATGAATATTAGGGGAATATTCTTTTCTATGGTGTAGGTGTGTGAATCTGGAAAAAATTAGGAATGAACAATTAGGAGGGAGGGGTAGCCGACTCTCGTAAAATTTATTTTCTAATGTTATACGTATGTGAAAATCTAAAACATCCATTTAAAATTATACAATCACTTCGTTGTGTATCTCCCGTAAAAAAAATTACTAAGCTAACCACTCTGAAGAGCCCTTATTAACGGTCAAACTCATGAGTGAAAAGTCGTTTACTAAGTAAACATCTTGACAAAATTAAATTACAAACACTTATTCAAACTTTAATGCATGTATTGGTTATGTAATCCTCATTTTATCTACTGGCTTTTGTTTTTCCATGATGAGTTATTATGTCCCTTAAGAATATTAGGGGAATATTCTTCTTTATGGTGGATGTGAGTGAATCTGGAAAAAACCAGGAATTAACAAATTGTGAACTTATTAATGTCGGTGAGATGCAGCTAATTGACACCGATTTCGATCTGACATATGTTTTTTGCTGTGTACAGCTGCCACAAAACCTTCTAAGTATCATAACTAGATTCTTTAGCGAGTAATGCTATGGATTTGAATTTTGTTTTAAGTATTTTTTAACCAATATCTCTCTAAATAAATTTTCAGTTTGACGACCAGTTCTGTTGAGTATATCTTTTGTAAAACATAGCAATATATTAAAAAAGTTTACATATTATTCTATGTGAACATGACTTCTTAGTCTAAAAATAAAATCTAATGGGCTGAGGCTAAAATCATGAGAATCTGTTGTTGTCGAGAACGTTATTTTCATCGAAACACACCAAACATGATAAATTTCATGTAAAGTTTTAACTATCATGAAATCGCTTTAATTATCATCCACATTATGCCAATTATGGCTACATGTTTTAGGATTGAGATGTTCTTCAATTATTTTCCTCTTACATATTTTATAGCATAGTGTCCAATATGGAGTTTGTGCATATGTCAGGTACAGTAGATCATGAGATAATGGAGAAACTCTGACGGAGGTGGAAGATAAACTATATGATGATATAGAGTTTAGAGCGTTAATGCTAGCTCATCCTCATCCTTAAATTTATACTAAAAATACTTTTTTTTATTTTCAATTAAATAATACTTTTTTATACCTTTATCACTATTTTTTTCTCTCATCCATCATAATCACTTTCAAAAAATATTAAAAAAATTATGGATGTTGTATCGTGTTTTTGTAAATATGAGGATTAATAGGTAAAAATTTTATCTCTTTTCTACTCACATCTATTTACAACCATCATCTATAATATATGACAAACACTCACATAAAAATAAAAAGCCCGCTGAGAACGCTCTTATTTTTACTATTATATTGGGTAAGAAAGTAAGATGTGTGGGAAAAAAAGTTATTGAGATGGGAGGAGGTATATTATTTAAGGTAATTGTGTAGTAGCTTAATTTTTAATAAAGTTATTGAATTATTTTTACTATTAACTTCTTCACTAGCTACGTGACCTTTTAGGACATGAAAATTATGTAAGATGTTTGAAATATAAATAAAAAATAGTATTAAGATTTTTTTTTTGAAAGGTGAATGTCTCAGC
>BJCN01327980.1:0-15164 GCA_018326445.1 Flaveria brownii
CCAAGCTGCTTTGTATACAAGTAGCCCAAGTATCTGAAGTTCTGGACTGGTGTGAGTGAACCCTGAATGTATGTTGAGCTTCTTGGCAGCTTGTGTAACTATGTGACGGACATATTTTAAGTCTTCTGCAGAAAGAGCAAATGCTTCTACCTCAGAAACAGAGGCGACTCTCTATGTGGTCCATGTGGACAACGGGAGTGTCTATTGAATGTGGGTCCAAGACTCATGTCAACAGCTCCTCATCAAAGAATTACCCTGGGTCCAATATGACACGAGTTCTAGAAACCTGTTGAATCAGTGGTATTTATGAAGTTTGTACCCAACTGTGCATTTGTCTTACAATTAATAAGGTGAAACCTAAAATTCACCTTCATGGTGCCAATAATCATACCTAGAAGCACAATCATGTGAGTGACATGATTATGCAAAATCACAGATCTGTGAGTGATAACTAGAAGCACACAGATTATTTGTTTTTCACCCTTGTCTAAGCGTCTAATTTCCTACCACTATGACGGTGAGGAAGTATTTAGATATAATTATCACTAATGGTTTATTATAATTATCTTGACTAAGCTTATGAGATATGATTTTTATCGGTTTCCTTTGTAACTATTCTTATTGTATTCCTATATAGAGTTGATCGCATTATAAACCAAAGCATATAGAAAGAAACAAAGAAATGGCATGGCTTCCTTGAATTTGAATTTCTGTCATTTGTCAAAATCAACCTATAATCAACAAGACATGTAAATAGATATGCTAATAACCAACCATTAATGAGTCCTCTAAAAACATACCAGACTCTCTCTAATGTTCCAGTTTCTTTGTCCATTTTCATGTGATCCTGCCTACAACTACTCGTCGGTTTCCCAATTCACTCAGCTCACGCGCAGCAACTCACGAGCAGTATCACGCATCGCCAAAAGATCCACCCTCTCAACATAATCTTCCACCCCCTGCAATACATTCCTCTGAGTCTCAGACATTTTTTCAACATCACACTCCTCTTTCAGTAGACCCAAACACAAATTAACATCCACTTTCTTCCCAAATTGTTTTCTTTTCATTTCTTCAAGCAACTTCAACCCGTAATCTACCCTGTTAGCTGTCACATACCCTTTAATCATGGTCACATACGTAACCAAATCCGGCTCAATGTTTCTCACCTTCATCTCCAAAACAATCTTCTGTGCATCCTCCATTTTCTCAACCAAAGTGTATCCGTTAATCATTGTATTGTAAGTAATCAAGTTTGGCTCCATGTTTCGTGCCTTCATCTCTACCAAAAGCTTCTCTGCATCCTTCATACTCTTAACTTGAGCATACCCGTTAATCATCGAATTATAAGTAACTAACGATGGCTCGATTTCTTGCCCCTTCATCTCCATCAAGAGCTTCTCTGCTTCCTCCATTTTCTTCACTTGAACATACCCATTAATCATCGCGTTATAAATAATAAGATCAGGCAAAAGGTTTTGACTTTTCATATCTTGAAAGTATTGATTTGCAGTCTCAACTCTCGACGAACGACAGAAACCTGAAATCATGAGTGTGTACGTTTCTTTAGTTGGAACTACACCTTCAGACAACATTTTATCGAAGAATTTTTCAGCCATTGTGTACTTCTTGTTACTTACGATCACCTCCAGCAAACAATTATACGACTTGATCGTCCTGTGGACTCCCAATTCCTCCATCTTCGAGAAAATCTTAACACAATTCTTAACAATATCCCACTTTCGATTGCTTTTAGCATAACCATTGATCAGAAGAACAAACAAATCTTCATCGTGATCAAGACCCTTTTTAGACATACCCAATAGAATCTGCTTAGCATTATCAAGCCTTCGATCTCTACACAAAATAGAAATCATTTCGTAATGTGTTTCTCTATCATGCTTAAACCCTGAATCCTCCACCCACTGGAAGAACTCCAAAGCACGATTAGGAATCCGATTCAGCACACTGGAAACAAGATTTTGATCGAACAGAGGAACTAAACTTCGAATGGAGCTTTGTAAACCGGTCGACCATTCTTCGTCTTCCATTATCCTGCAAATTGAATTCTCAATTCTAGATTTTTCATTCTCAATCATATGGGCTTGTGATTCATAGGTCGAAAGATGTAATTTGGGGTCTGGGGTTTCTTCATTTGGGGAAACATCTGTAGATAAAGAGAAACTGTAGAGGGGTTCTGATATTCTGGAGATTTTAGTGAAGAATATGTCTTTCAGGGGTCGTATCTTTGATATGAAGATATGACGAGAAGCCATTTTCAGTGATTTGATGAAGAATTGTTTGGGCTGTTTAGGGTTTTTGTATCGTGCTCAAAGTTCTGTACTGAGTTGACTCAAAGCGGCGAGTTGTTTCCCTCCTTAGAAAAGAAGAAACTAAAACCATAACCCAAATGACAACCCTTATTTTTATTCTTATGCCATACGAGTGGCGACGGTAAAAGGTGCGGGAAAGCTTGGGAAAAACCGGGGCTGGCCGGAACATATGCCCCGGGACTCGGGGAGGATATAACCTGATGAATCTTCATCAGGATTCATCGGTGTCACCATCATCCTTTTAAAGTTCAACGATACAAATATCAGCAACGTTACTAAAAAAATATCAACCATGATCTCTACATGTTTATCCACACGTGTCAAATGGTTTGGTATGTTGGCATGTAATAATCAAGTTGGAAATGTGTTCATATGGTTAAGAAGTCGGATACATTAAACGGGTTAGTGGGTCGGATTGTTTTACTAAACAGATTGACGAGTCGACTTGAATAACTAAACATGTTAGCCGGCTTAGATATGAAAACCTAAAACCTGAATTTTTCGTTTTGTGTTTCGATTTGTGTTTTGATTTGTAGAAACAAACAACTCTCGTGACATCTCAATTTGAAAACTTTGATTACCAAGAAAATGCCTCGTTTATTCAAAGGCGAGTAATAAAAATACTTGGTAACATATTTTTACATTCACATAGTATTATATATTCAACTTTGTAGATTTTAACGTAAGAACATTATTGGACATTTTATATATAATTCAACACATGTATATGGAGTCTTTGAAACAACATTTAGACGAACAAAGATAAAAAAAATATATATTAAAACATATAAAAAGAAAATGGGCTTTAAACAATTAAACCAACCTTCAAACACGAGATGAGTTGGGCTTCACACATGTATATAAAACATTTACTTTGTTTTTTTGGGCCTTGGGGTACGGATCATGGGGCAAAGCCCGGCCTGGGAGGCCTGGGCTAAGAGAAGTTAGACACACCTGTAACTATTAATATCTATTCTAATAGATTACATGTGATGACACATGTAATTACCAGATTTCAGCTCATAAAAATTTTCTTCAGTCCAAACTTCTTTTAATAATTTTCTAAAATTATGCTATATTTCTTACTTAAATTTTTTATTTTATTTTAACTTTTTTTTAATGACAAGTGTGAAGTTTTTATTTTTTATTTTTAACTACTTCAATCACCACCAACTATTTTAGGGATTTTGAATCTATGATATCAATCATCTCAAACCTTATTTAACCCTTTAAACCGTATGATCACAAATTCTTATTTTTGTATAATCGATTTAAAATAAAAATGATAGAGTTTAAATTTTTGTTTACGTATTTAAATTATATATTTATAACTTTTAACCTGTGTAATACTCGAGCTAATAATCTAGTTTATTATACATCTAATCATGTACCTCCTTAAAATTTGGCTTTATATTTGCCATTATCATTATTATGAATCTAATTTTTTTAACTGCAAAAAACTTTATTCCACCAAATATACTAACAATGTGCTAGAGCAACCAAGAATATGATGTTTAAATGTTAAAATTACACCAACTACTCCAATTTAGATTTAACTTGGCTCTATTATAAATCCATAAATATCCCGTCATCTTTATTTCTTCCATAAGCCAATCGATAAGCACTTATTAGTTCGAGAATATTGCGTTATTTCTTGCAACGTTATCTTCAGTTTTGCACAATAATTAAGGATGTTTTTTTTTAAACTAAAACCTGTTATAAAGAATAACACCAGATTTACCGAACATTAATAAATGATAAGTGAAATACCTCCCAATGTTTTGACCTCAAACATGTAACATGCATATGCATGGTTTTACACAAATTCGTCTCCATGAAGTAAGGAAGAAACTACCAAATGTTTGGTGTCGGCTACTTATTAACAAAAGACATGTGTTTGTAGAGACAACATACAATGAACCAAACCTTTGTTTACGATAACCAAAATATCATAATCTAGGAAACCAATTTAATAATGTACTTTAACTATATATGTTATTATACATTCCTTTATTTTTCAAAATTTTACCAACTTTACAAATGACTGTTTAGATATTTGATAACGATGATGGTCAAAATGTAATACTTCTCATGTATTTAAGATCTTATATTTTGTATATGACTATACAGGGAGAGTTAAGAATTATTGTATGACACGAGAAATATATATTTAAAACCCTATAGATTATTTAAAGAGGAACGTAGTCACTTTTGGGGACTGCAAATCCTTTTTCCCCGGTTCAAATCCGGCAATTTTAAAGGAGTGAGCATAGGGCATCATTGTCAGTGGGATGGCAGGAGTCGAGTTTTAGACCGATTTTTCTAATCAAAGTGCATACCCCATTGTTAAAACGTAGTCTATAATTGATTTCCTTTTCCTTACCCGCCTGGTAACCGATCAATCAACACTCGTTAGGTTCTCGTGTTTCGTTGCGGCTATTGAGATTCCCGTATAATCTTATGTGGTAAAAGAAATTACCTATTGAGATTTCCTTTACGTAACTCAATCTCAAGCTCATCAAAAAAATCGACTAGAAATATAAAATACACCAGTAAGATTCTAACAACTACCTAGTTTTTATGTTTCTTAGTTTATAACAACTTTAAAAACAAATACTATTTCTTATATTATATATTAATACATTAATATATATTTCACTATGCTATTTACTATATTTTGACAAATATGTATGGGATTGATTTCAGGTTTAAAGCTCTGAAAAAAATTATGGCTAATTTCACATCTGGTCTTATACTCGTCACTTATCTTGTTATCATGCCTTAAATGTTTTGAGGCGATTTTACATCCCATCGGTCATAACATGATGTAGCTCTCCTCCATGCTCACACACACAAAAAGTTGTTTCTATTTGTTCAATGTAAAAGTTTCACGTACATACAAAGTTTTCTAAGTCTACAACTAAAGCAACATTAATGTCTTCCCAAAACACGTATTTTTCCCTTTTAGCTGAAGTTTTCTTACTAATATGTGACTATGTTGGATGATTTTCAAGTAAATAGTTAATGTAAGATTCTTTTAGCGTTTTAGTTTAGCTGTCAATCGATCTCTACCATGCCCCGTTAGTCGGCCATTTTTAATTTGGATATTAGATTGGGTAAATGGTAGAGAGTTAAACTAATTAGGATTGCTAATGAGCTCTAATATTTAATAATTTAAAATAATTAAATTATTATTGAGTTTGTTGATGGTTTATAGTTTTTCTTTATATACACATACACATCTAATATAATTTATTTTAAAAAAATTCCGGCCACCAAAGCGATCGTGCTCTAGGCAATCTCCCTCCATGCCCCCTCTCAGGGTCTCCCCTAGAATCTTAACGTTCAATGTTTACATTTATATAAAGGAAAAACATCTTATCATATGAATGTCTCTACAAGTGTTAGTAATTTTTTATTATCATGATTAAATTAAAAATTCTGAAATTTTTGATTACTAATAAAAACAAGAAACTAATGTGAAACCTAAACCTAATAAAAACGATTCTATAAGTTTTGGAAAAATGATAGATAACGAAACTATCAATCAATCCGACGAATCAAAGTCGTCCTTTTCCTTTGCATATTTTCTTTCCAACATACCCCATCCCCCGTTATAAAACAATTTTTTTTTGGATTATTATCTTTATACGTGACATCAATATTAAAAAACTAGTTTTAGTAAACCCGTGTATTACACGGGTTGAATAAATAAAATAATAAAACAATAATATAAACTTTCTAAAAAAATTCAAACTTTTTTCAAAAAAATAAACATTTTGTTTTAAAACAAACCCTATAAAAATGTCATTTTTAAAAATGTTTCTATTTTAAATCTCAAATTTGATTATTATTATTTTTTAAATGACTTTTTAAAAATATAAATTTTAAAATATTTCGCATTTTTAAAAAAGTTTTATGCTTTAGAAAAGTTGATTATTTTATAAAAAACTATTTATTTAGAAATGACATTAATAAATAGATTTCTTTCTTAATTTATTAAATCTAAAAAGGTGTTAAAGAATATTTTAGTGAAAATGATTGTGGTCCTGCCACGTGTCATCTCAAAATACCTTTTTATTAAAGTACTAGCTTTAGGTACCCGTATGTTACACGGGTCAGATATATTTAAGAAGTAAAAGTTAAAAAAATAACAATTACATGTGATTTTTTCTGAATAACATAAAGTAATACATGTAAAAACACTCACAAAATTAAATGTAAAACCTGATAAATCATAAATGTGTAAATATTTCCTTGTAAACAACATTAGTAGTAACATTTGTAGGTTTATTGTCTTGATCTACGATTAAAAGTTTTAGCCCATCTCGACTCTTGACCCTCGATAATGCAACATATAGTTGGCCGTGTGTAAAAACAGGGTCTTTTAGGTACAAACCAATTCTAGACAATGATTGCCCTTGACTTTTGTTTATTATCGTTGCAAAACAAACTGCTATGAGAAATTGTCTTCTTTTAAATTTGAATGGAATGCTTTTGTCCGAAGGCGTCAAACACAGCCTTGGAATAAACGTGCGGCTACCAATATTGCTTCCTGATATAACCTCAGCCTCAATAACTCGATTGTAAAGTGATGTCACTTTAAGTCTGGTGTTGTTACACAAACCATTTTTTTGATCAATGTTTCTCAAAAGCATTATCGGGACACCCACTTTTAACACCAAAGAATGATTGGGTAATCCTGATACCTTGAGTCCATTTAAAAAATCAGGTGAGCATAGATTTTCATCAAACGTATCATTAACATACTCTTCTTGGCTTATACAATCTGAGCTGATATATTCTCTTTCTTCACCTGGGAAAATAGACAGGAGACGATCATTTATCTCTTGAACAACCTCATTCTTTGGCGCAAGAATGGCCATTTCTTGAAAGAAATTTGGATTATTATAATTTGTTAGGATAGAAGGATACACAAAGTTAATTAAATCTGAGACGGGATCAACTGAATTCAATATAAGAAGATCATTAGTAATTAATGTGGTTATTTAATAGGAGAGAGAAGCAGGAAAAATTTGATTAGAATGAATGTGGTGCTGACACGTGGCATTATATAAATAAAAAAAATAACATGTGACAACAATAGTTACCCTTTTATTAGAGTAGGGGATGTAGATGTAGATTGAGTTATATTTAGTAAAAATTCGTAATTCGTAAGTATAAGTTAAACTTAAATAATTAAATAAGTAATACTTCAGTACGAACGAGTAATGAAGGTGGGACAAATTTATAAACAATGTAATTTAGCAGCATTTGTCCCTAAATCTAAAAAGCACCCACAATATAAAGCAATATAATAACAAATAACGGTATATGTAACTGTTAAACATATATAAAATAACTTTGCGTTCCCAATGTACGTTAGTTAGTTGTTTATCACTATTAAAATCTTGGTATGAGAATAATATCTTCAAGATCTGCATATATTATTTTTAATCTCTTTTATTTATGTTTTCTTTGCATTAAAAGTACATTGAACATTGCATGTTATAGCTTGATTAATTGTATCATTATATTGGCTAAAGCATTAGACATGTTACATGGAAAATATTATATTTAGCTAGCATATGAGTTTTCAACTTTTCCGAATAATTCATCTCTCCTACCTCTTTAACTCGACTGAGTTGAATTATTTAAAAAAAACAATTGTAGTATTAACCATTTAATGATATTTGTCTGAATTAAAAAAACATTCAACCCTTTCATCTTTAACATGACATTTAAATCCTTTTAACAATGATTTTTAGATTTTATAAAGATATATAGATGAAAAATGTATACATTGTAGTATTTAAATTTACAACCTTTTGGTTGTGAACCACACTACTAACAATCCGTATGTCTCGTTAATGACTTACTAATATTTAGATAAAAATAAATATATAAAATAAAAGAAAACCAAGATGTCATGTGTTTATATTAATAATTTAAGCGTATGCATAAAGCTTTATAGGTTATCAATATGAAAAGTTTTGGATTTAAGTTAAAATTAATCTTTGAATCCAGATTGAGAGAATTAAAATTATAATCAAAACAAAATTAACTAACCCCCGAAAAGATCAATGTATAGTCTATCTGTGCCTTTGTGGTCTCCACATCCTCGCTTGAATGTTCTATCAAAACGAGATCAGCCTTAAATGAGTAACGGGTCCACATTCCATTCTCATGTATATCCGGTATTTATTATAAGTGTTTATTTTCACTCTAGTTCGACTTCTATAATTATTGCCTACTAGTTATATCCTTCGATCTGAGGAGTTAGGGTGTGGTCCCAGTTAAAAAACAGATAGACAGGTCCTATTAAAATAACATATATCCTTCGAATTAGTGTCGTATATTTCTCGTTCAAAAGTGTTATATTTTTCCTGGCCATTCGTATAATTATTGCCTACTAGCCATAACTGAAGTATACTTTTTGGGCAAAAAAGATAAGTTTTAGTTAAAACATGACGTAGGTTTGTTTTTAAAAATTAAAATTTTGTCAAGTCGAAATCTTAATAATTGGACATCTTTCCTTATTAAAAAAGTAGGTATTTTTTTGGTATTTCTTCCGGGTAAAGAGCGTAATTATTGTTTATTAAATATTACACAATATCGTAATCTAACAATTGAATAACATGACATTTTGGTAAAGACAAATTGCAAAAATATGTAACAATCGAATCTTACTAGTATTTTAAAATAGCTATTGAATTCAAAAAAAGGTTGAATCGACATGTTTAAGAAAATAGTATGATTTTTCTTACGAGTCTAAAAAGGAAAATATTATTATATGTTTTAAGCAACGACAATGTCATATTGTCATGTATGCATCCAAATGGTACGGAAAAAGAAAGCAAAAAGGAAGAAAGAAAGGGGGATAGCATGTGATTGGCTGATGGATGGTAGAACGACGTCGTTATCATTATCCAATAGGAGATTTCCCTTTTTACCAAGTAAACATTTTGCCTTTTTCTCACCTCCCCACGTGCAATGTTCTAGATATCATAAATACCTCTTTTTAAGAATTATAACTATAAGGGGGAGGTGGGAGGCTTTGTCTCTCTTGAAGGTTCAAGGTTCAAACCTTGGCATGTGCGAATATTACTAACTTTGGTGATACTAACAATTAACAACTAACCAGCCGTTCAAAAAAAACTATTCTAGTTCTAATTTAACACCATAAATATTATTATTTTACTTTCAATCAGTAGGTCGTTTAATTAATAAGGTCAGTGAAGTTTTTAAAGTCACACTTCGGTCATGACTTGTTCAGGTGCTAGTGTGATACATGAATAATTAATACTGAAGTAATGTTTATGTGTATATGTGGTGACTCCATATCTAAATAAGCTAGGTTTTGAGTAAAATATACCTATGATTTTATTCAAGTCTATTCAAATTATAAGATGTGTAAATTAAATTCAACCCAAATTAAAATAATAAGGAAGGATATGTTACTCTTATCATGCTTTGCTTAATGAATGAGCATCACTCACGACCATTGCTTGTGGTCTCCGCATACCTGTCGTCCCATTAAGCCGTTGACACCGCCATCGTTGACCCCACCGCATCCCATGTTGCCACAACCATCACCATCGTCGACAAAATCATAATGACACCATAACTACCTCCACCGGTATTAGCATCAACACCACAACCACCACTATCATCGAACCATCGGTTATAAATGAGCCTCAATTAGAGAACTTATGTCCCCATGTATTCGATCTAAATCTTTTTAATAGCTATATTTTTACCATCAAATTCCACCTAACCTTGTATCTTTAAAGATTTAAACCCACGTCATTTTGTGAAATGCAAACAATATATATACCACTACACCATTAAGTCGATCATAGGTCTTCGATCTATATCTAGTGCTTGTTTTCCGTGTGCTTTCACTGCACAGTTTTATTTTAGTGTTTAACTTCGTTTTTGTTTCTCTAGTCCAGTGTCTCGCATGTGCTAATGTGTTATATATTTGTTGTCATTTGTTCTTACATAAACGAGTTCTTGGAATCGAATTAGGCCGTGTGTAAAAAATCATAGGTCCATTCTTTTATCGAGGCATTATGGGAATGTAGAACTTCCTTTAAAATTTTAAATTAACAAATATCAATGTCATACAATGTCACCACATTATTATGTTAGGAAATGACGTATCTAGTACTTGATTTCGCTCAGGCTTTGCGTAAGGTCTAGGAAGGACTCAGATCACTTTACGATCTAATGTACGCAACCTTACCATACATTTGCGCAGTAGACTGTTTCCCGTAGTTTGAAAATGACATCCATGTCACATTATTATGTTAAATGACTATAAAATACAAGGAGTATGCTGATTTTTACCATATATGATATATCCAAGATTCTGACTTATACCCAACATCCTTTCAGGGTTCAACCATTAGATCGCATTCAATAATATTGATGGTTTATTAATGTGTATATAAAGGTGTCATGATTTTGTTTACATATAATTGGATTAAAGCATGTTTATAAGATATTTTTTTCAAAAATCCAAAGATGAATACTAATCAATAATAAAACTTACGTTTTATCAAGCTATAACCCTTGTACTTACAATGTTGATTAAAGAATCAATTTTGGTTGTCCACCAAGCCTATATAGTTCTCAAATACTTATAATCGGTAAAAATGTATAAATATGAAATTAAATAAAGTTTTGGCATTCGAGACTTTGACGGGTACATGTTTAGTTCATATTATTCTATTAGGTAACTAGCTTTAGTTACCCGTGTATTACACAGGAGGTGAACAGTTAATTATTAAAATAACATAAAAACATAAATAAAACTAAATATATTACACGTGTTGAAAAAATAAAATTGATTAGTTATTGATTTTTATTAATATAATATTAACTTTAGTAAACCCGTGTATTGCACGAGTTAAAAAATAAAATATTAATTATGATGACAGTTTATGAAGCTTAAAATGATATTTTAAAATACGATATGATTAAAATTACATATGGGTAATAAATATAAGTAATAATTTTAATTTTTATTTCCAAAAAAATTGAACCACTTTTTCCAAACAAATCGTATTAAAAATATCATTTTTAAAAGTTTCTTATTATAACTCATAATGTTAATTATTTTTAGTTTATAAAGAAGTTTACTTTTTAAAAACATCAATTTTAAGATATTTCATTTTTTTAAAAATGTTTGATGTTTTAGAAAAACTCTTATTTTATAAATATTTATTTTCTGGAAATAATATTAATAAAAAGAAATATTTTCTTAATTTATTAAGAAATATTTTTAATCTTAAAAAGATTTAAATTTATTTAATCTTTAATTTAGGTAATTATTTAAGAGAGGAGAGAGACGGGAAAAATAAACTTAGGGGGCCTAAGAATGCGACAAGTGTCCCCTCAAATTACTCTTTTAGTATTGTATATAGATATAGATATAGATTTATAGATATAGATATTTTTAATCTTAAAAAGAATTAAAATTATTTAATCTTTAATTTAGGTAACTATTTAAAAGGAGAGA
Organism: Flaveria brownii; assembly: GCA_018326445.1. Classification (NCBI taxonomy): domain Eukaryota; kingdom Viridiplantae; phylum Streptophyta; class Magnoliopsida; order Asterales; family Asteraceae; genus Flaveria; species Flaveria brownii. The sequence goes on from BJCN01327980.1 coordinate 11,860, forward strand.
GAGCCGGGAAAAATAAACTTAGGGGTCTAAGAATATGACAATGTCTTCACAAGTTACTTTTTTAGTATTATATATATATATATATAATATGAAAATGATGTGATTTGAAAAATTAATGTAAATAATTTTGAATGAAAAGTTTTTTTTCTTTTTTCCCCTTAATTTCTACTAAATATTATATTTTATATATCGGGCAGACACATTCACCCACTACACACATATACAAAATCTCAAATTTTATTATTTAATATCACATTCTTTGTTTTAATTACATAATCAAGAAAATATATATGCATGTCAATTAATTGTACTGAAACACAAAGTTGTACTTCCAATAGCTTAGAGATGATTGTCTTCAGACAAATCTCTAAAAAAAAGGTATAAGGAGAAAGAGTAGTCAGGGTTGTTATGCCTAAAATCATGGGCCGTTGTTATAATATAGATGCTAAACTATATTATAGCTAATGAAAATATTTAAAAAATGTCACGTCTAACGACCTTGAAATATATGTACAAACAAGTAGAACGATAGGGGAGGTGGGGGCTGCTCATATAGTCATATATAATATATTTATAATTTTTGTAATTTAAGGAGAAAAATGAATTTGGCATAGACGAAACAAGTGGATATAATATAATATGTGTCGTGACTTGTGAATAGGTTAATTATCTATGAAATATTGGAAGCTTTGGTGAAAAGAACATTTTAATTTTGCTTAAATATATAGGGCCGTTCATTAAGAAAATATAATTTTGCTTAAATATATAGGGCCGTTCATTAAGAAAATATAATTTTTGTGCAAAGCGTACAAAGTAATCAAAGCGTGACACGTGTTTTTTGGCGGATGATTAGTTTCGTTCGCGCTACGATTACACATAAAAGGTACATAATTACGCAAGTTATATTTATAATTACGCAAATTATATTTATTATTACGCAAGTTATATTTATTATCACACAAAGAAAAATTACACGCGTTATAATAAATAATTATGCTAGTTATATTTGTAATTACGCAGGCTATATGATAAATACACAGTTAATAATCACGCAAGTTATACGCATAAAACATAGACGTTTTAAAAAAATAAAATACTCGATTTTATGGTGTACTTTCTTTAAAATAATAATGTCATATAAAAAAGTTATATATGCTTAAAAACATGAGAAATTTGAAAAAAAATCAACAATAGTAGAACTCCTCCATACACATTTGTTGCGTAATTACTTCATCTTTAATTTAAACCGTTCATCGATTATATCAGTGGTTGTTATCTCTTTGTACAATTCGCAAGAATTGTACAAAGAGATACCGTAAACTTTCCCTAAATATATAATCTATTAAAGATACTCAACTTTTATTAATGTTTACAGCACAACAATACATACTTTTTGGTACTTTATATTATTAATTTCTATTTTTGACTTTTTATATTATTATAGTGTTTTTTTAAGAAACAATATATAAGAACAAATGTTACTTGGTTATTATTACACGCTATATGTGAAATAAAAATAAAGGTGAATACTGAAATTAGTATACATACAAGATTCATGAAAAATCATAATTATCTTTCTACTCTAATAAAAAAGTATCTTAAAATGGTACGTGACAACGCCACAATCAAACTTACCAAAATTTTCCCGTCTCTCTCTCCTATTAAATAATTATCTTATTACTAATAATATTATTTAACATTTTTTTTGATTTAATAAGTTAAGAAAGACATCTATTTATTAATATTATTTCTAAATAAATAAAATTTTTATAAAATAATAAGTTTTTCTAAAGCATAATTTTTTAAAAAAAATACGAATATTTAAGATTGGTATCTTTAGAAAGTCTAATTTAAAAAACTAAAAATAATTAAATTTGGTAGTTATAATAAAGATATTTTTAAAAATAATATATTTATACGGTTTGTTTTAGAACAAAATATTTATTTTTTTTAAAAAAACTTAAAATCAAAATTTTAAAAAGTTGATATCATTGTTTTAGTACTTATGGTTATTTCTTATACGTAATTTCAGTCATATCTTAAAATATCATTTTATAATTAATAAATTTTATTATATTAATATTTTACTTATTCAACCCGTGTAACACACGAGTTTACTAAATCTAGTAACACTAATAGTCGAAGGTTTCACTAACTACGTGTAAATCACATAGTTATCAAATTCTCACATGATTTGTCAAAATCGTTTAAAGCTTTTTGCTTAAAATATAAGAGGGAGTGCTTCGTCACGGCACAAGACCTCCTAGGTGGCACCTAGGTACCACAAGTGAACACCCCCTCCCCCAAACAAATTTAGGGATGGCACGACAGGGTTAAGCTAAGAGCATTTACAATTTATTACTTATGTTTATTCATATAATAACATTAAAAATATTATTTTTTTCTTATTTTTTTGATTAAATAATATTTTATGTACCTTTATCATTACCTTTTCTCTCTTCTACACTCGCAACAACTTTTAAAAATATTAAAAAAATTATAAAGGTTGAACGGTAATTCTTTAAATTTACAGATTAAACAATAACATTTATCTCTCCTCCACTCACAACCACTCACAATTGTCATAACAATTCCATACAATATAAGCATTACACTCGCATAATATAAGGGGAGTGACGCCTAAGGCAGTACACAACAACTAGTCGTTTAGTTTGTGCATTATGCTATAAAACATGTATATCATTGAGGGTAGGTGTGATATAAAAATGTGATTTAACGTCCATTGGATGAGAGATAATGCTAGGGAAAAGGATGACAAAGATGACGCTTTCACCCTTAAATTCACTCAACTTTTATTACATTTTCCAGTTTCTTAAAACCTTTTATAAATGTTTGTTTTTGTAAAATTAAATGACCAAAATGTTTCAATTTTTTAAAACTTTTTATATGAATCCTAGGTACAATTTATATTTGTTATTTTTCTAAAACTAACTTCAATTAATATGTAACAATAAAAAATAACCAGTAAATAATAATAAAGTTTCATATTTTCAATATAAAAATTTGAAGGATAATGATTAATAGATAGTAACTAGGGTCAGTTCTCGCTCTGAGCAAAATGCTTAAATTTGTCACACCCCGACCGATGGCGGAATCATCGGAGCGGACGAGGGAATGATTGATTGTTCATAACACATGGTTGTCTATTAGTGAAAATAGTATTAAAGTCGGATTACAGGATGATATACGTTACCAAATACAAATACAAATACAAATACAAATACAATTACAGCAAATGAATCACAAATGATAACTGTCTTTTATTTTACTAAGCCTTCACCTAA
>BJCN01328002.1:2845-13352 GCA_018326445.1 Flaveria brownii
ATTGACAATCCTTTTATACGATATTTAGTAGTTCTCCATCATTGTGCTGTAATTTTGGTGCCTAGCAGTGTTCCCTATGATGGTAAAGGATGTTTAGATCTTTTGTCAGTCATTCGATTCACAAGACTACTGTTTTTTTCATAGTTGCAGTTCTTTTTTCAAATTTATGAATGCTGGACTATTGTATTGCTAGGGATCATTAGGGCATTATAAGTTTTCCATCTTTGTTCATGTCATATAACTCATAAGCAATTGCAGAAACAATTACTGAATACTAACTAATTGTCCGCATATATTTACCACATCCAGGTATCGCACTATCAACAGTCAGAAAGTTATACAATGCTGATTCTATGCTTTCTATGAGCCCACCCATGACTAAAGTAGCAAGTATAATCACTCAACAATAAATAACCTCGATAACTCTATAGTAATTAAGGAACATTTTTCTGCCATTACATGCTTTTAGGTTCAATACTATGTCTTCACACGATTTTTTGTTCACATTCAAGCCATTTTCAGAACCTTCATTTTCATGAGACTATATTCGGTCTCCATAGCACTCCGTTGTGTGCCTTAACAATATCTGTAAACATCATATACAAATCCTTTTTGTGGTCCTTATACCCTCCATGGAGTTACTGATAACTCTGTAAGATAATGTGGCGGATGTATCAGTGTATCACTCAGATGTAGGCTTCAGGACATGTAAGCATACTGAAAATTCCAACCAAGTACCTGGACTTTTTCTTAAGTGAGATCAGTGCTTGGGCATACTCAAATGCCAACCCTCAAGCAATTTCATTGTTCATCTAATGAAAACTGTCTTACATTATTATTAGATAAGCTTAAGATATGTAGTTGTAGCTATATTTTTAACAAAATTCTTCTTATGATTTATTATTGAACAAGCCTATATTTGTAGGAGAGTACTATGACGAGTGAGAGTTACAGTTATGGTAGTGCACAAACACGGTTGTTCTACCCACTAACCGATATCTGTACCAGCTACTGGGGGCATATAAGTTATGGGGATACTAAACATGATTAAAATTACTAACTATTTGATCTCTTACTGTTTTTTTTATTTGCTACCAGAATGGTCAATAGAAGAAGAGTTAAGAAACCCCGAGTTAGAAAAAGAGCTCGAGAAGAGGATGAGAAGAAGAGGAGAAGCCTCTAGTGACAAAGATAAGTATCAAGATGACATAAAAGAAGATGATAGACGATTGTCTACAAGAAGCGATCGTTCCAAAGACGAAAGGCACAAAAATGAAGAGTATGTAGACATCAAAGAAACCCGACAAAAGGACGAAAAACACCGGGAAGACAGTGAACGTGACAGGAAAAACCGAGATGTTAAGCACCGAGGTGAAAGTGAAAGATATAGTAAACATAGGGATGATAAATACCGTGAAGATAAGTATAGTGACGATGGTAATAAAGAAACCAAATATAAAGATGATAAATATATTGAAATCAATGATAAAGATGAAAGAAGTAGAGATGGGAAACGCAGGCATGATGATGTTAGAGACTATAGACATAAGGAAGAGAAGAGAGCCCGAGATTCCAAGTACCGAGATGTACCTGAATCCAAACGTTTGAGGGATGATAATGCTGGTACTGATTTGTATCATAGGAAAACAAATAATCGGGATGGAAGCCCTGTTTATGATGATCATGCAACTAGATACAAAGATGACAAAGACAGGAGAAGAGGCAATGAGAAAGATGATTCTAGTGATTATAGATCCCGTAGTAGTATGAAGGAACAACGTTCTGAATTAGAGAAGAGATCAGGTGCTAAAGCAGACTCGGTTTCTGAACGTGGAAGACTTGATTCTCATTACGCTGATATAGAAGTAAGCGCCAATCATAGTCGTCGCAGGAGTTCTCCTAGCGGGAGCTCCTATCCAACAAGAGATCATCATCGGTAAGTTCATCATCTTTATCTGAAGTTTTTTTATTTCCAGGGTTTTGAATCATAAAAGGTGTAACATTTTTCAGGGCTTCGAAGCAAGAAGAAACCAAGTATCGGGATTATGCATATGAAGATAGAGCTCGACATAATGTTCACTCGAGCAGAGATTACAGTTCTGCCCCTGGACAATCAGATAAAAAAGTGACCTCGAAGGATGATAGTTACATGGGTGGTGATTTATCCGGTGAAAAACGAAGAAGGCCTGATATGCGTTCTTCCCCACAAGTGGATAAATCCCCTTCATTAAGTAATGAGCGCGGGAACTTGATAAAATCTGAGGCTAGAAAAAATCTTGATCTTGAAGAATCGGGCCTGGGCCCATCCACTGGTGGTTCTAAAGATACTTTTAAAGATGATAAGGGAAGTCGGGAGTTGGTGAACGAGGCACACCCGAATAATGATTTCTCACAAATTGATAACGATAATTTATCGGTTTCGTCACCATACTCCAGAAATTCTCATTTTTCTGGTAACATAGAGTTCCTTTTACCATCTCCATTTCTATATATTTAAGAACATGATCTGATAACCCTTTTTTGTTCTACAGAAGATGAGAGAAGTAAGTCAAACAATAGGCACAGGAGGATGGTCGAGCCTAACATGAATAGAGGGCAAAGTCAAAGTCAAAGTCAAGGTAATTGGAAAAACATCCCCAATTGGCCTCCACAGATGACAACCGGTGGTTACATTCCGTTCCAGCATGTTCCACCGCCCATGTTTCATCCACTTATGCAGCAATACCCTCCACCAATCTTTGGTAGACCGCCAGTGAAACTTAACCCTGGTTTACCTTACCCTGTTCCTGACCATGGTAGCCCGCTTGGTTGGAGGAATCAATTGGACGAATCGGTTCAACCTCCTTTGCATGGATGGGATGCAACTAATTCTGTATTTGGTGATGAATCTCACCTATATGGTAGGGTTGATTGGGATCGTAGCTCTCAATTGAGTAATCGAGGATGGGACCAAAGTGGTGACATGTGGAAGGGTCAAAGTGCTGTACCAAGCACGGAGGTACAATCTGGTCAACAGAAAGATGAGTATACGGATCATAGATCAATTGATGAAAACCTGTCTGGGCCAACAGGTCAGCCTGATGGGAGTGAGCAAAACCAACTCAGTATTCAGCCTGAGACCTTGAATCTCGATAAAAATGGTTCTGAAGGTCAGAAACCAACAGGAGGCCCTAAAATCGTTGACTTTGTTAAGGAGGATCATAGTGCTATTATCACCCAAGCTTATCTTTCTAGGGTAGATATATCTAAAGATCTTACTCAACCTGAGCTATATGACCAGTGCACAAGCATCATGGATTTGGATCAGGAAGATTCCACTCAAGCTGTTGAATTTGACTGCAAGATTTTATATGTAGAGGTAAAGATGATGTTTCTTTAAATACATGATGCTATCTTTTCTGTTGATGATTAGTTCCCTTTTTCCACTAAAATGCACTTAATTCTTTTCCCTTTATGTGTAACAGGAGGGTGTAGATGCCAATGTTACCGATGGTGCTGCTTTTTTTGCTGCCATAAATGATTCTGTTTTTCAGGTTCGTCCATTTTTGTATCAGCTTCTTTAAATGTCTTGTAGAGGTGGCAAGATGAATGCGTTGTATAGTGGTCAAATATGGGCTATCTTGTATTACGGGTTGAAACAGGTTGGATCAGGTTGACTCAAAACACTTTTTTGTCCATTCTTTTAAACGCTTTGATTTTGAAAAGAATATTATTACATTAATGTTATAAAGCTTTGAACATAAGTGTTTTAAGGGTTTTTGTACATAAAAAATAAAGTTCCAGTGATTTCCGCTCATACAAAACTATTTTTAAAGTTCTTTTGACCCGTTTTAGATAGACACAACCCAAAATCAACCTGCTCATAATTGATTGGGTTGAAAATTGCCACCTTTAAGCTAATATAAGGAATGATATGGCATTTTTAGCTGTGGTGTTTATTTTGAGGTAATTTTGCTATTGTGCTTTTCAGAAAGCGATGCTTCTGTACAAGAAACAAAAAGAAGAGTTTCATCCAGTGAATACTGGTAAAGAGAAAGGTGGTTCAGATGATGATGTCAAACCAGCAGAGGTGGTGGCTACTGAGGACACAGTTATGGAGGTTAATACAGAAAATGATGAATCACAAAATAAACCTGAGGAACCGATGTTTATGGAGGTGGATCACGCTGTTGTAAAGCAAGAGGAAGTACCTGAGTCAACTGTGGCTGAAGTCAAAGAGAGTCCTGCACAATCTGCTTCTGGTGGCTTATTACCTTGTAAGGTTGAAGATGCAACTGATGAAGACAAGAATGGTGGTGGTGGTGGTGGTGGTGATTCTTTGGTGTTATCTGATGTATCAACTGCTGAGGTGGCAGTGATGCCAACAGAGTCAATTGAGTTTGGTTCAGTAAATCTAAATCGGATACATCACCATTTTCCTGAAAGTACACATTGAGACATTTTGTTTTAATATTTGTGCGTTCAAAATGCCATCCTTGGCCTCTTTATTTCTAGCTTATTATCCTTGGTTCCTGATCAATAAAACTCCTCCCATTCTATTATTTTGCTTGTGTAGTTTTGTTATCTACTTTTCAGGTAAGTTTACACTGGGGTTGTGAGTTTAAGCATCTTTATCGACCAACCTTGCACTGCCGCAGCGCTGGCTAGAGCTCTATTATGAGCCATCCTCTGTTCCTGTTTGGTGACATCTTATGAGGTGAGTATCAAAATTGAATACGCTTTTGAGTTATAAATTCTGAAAAGGGTCGTATCAAGTTTAAGAAGTATTTTTCTTTGATAAAAAACCTGATTGGTTTGATTACCCTTCCAAACTGATCAGACAGATTTGGCTTTTTACAAAATCAGTACGGGAACTGCTCGGTCCGGTGTGGTCTAGTCATGATTTGGTATTTGTGAGACTTAACTAGACTACAAAAAAAATGGTTACTTAAAAAGAGAACAACTTAAAAAATGGATTGTTTACAAGTATTTTGGTCCCTTGGTAGATTATGGCCTGGCACATGCGTTACTAAGAGGCTATTTGTCAAATTTTGAATGATTAAGTGCTAAACCAATAAGATATCTGAATCATTAAGATCCTGATTTAGATGCTGACAAACAACCTTTAAAATTGTTTTTTCCTAACTTTGGCCCTCCATTGGCAGCACAACATAAAATGATTTTAGTTTTACAGAAAAGTGCGATCTTTTTGTCAATTATATTAAATACAATTTAATTTAGACTAATATTTTGTAAATATTTTGAGAAATTGAGTTGTGTCTATTTCCGGAATCACTACTTTAAGAGGTGGAAATTGTCGTGTTGAGATTTGAAAGTGAAAAGCGTTGATTTTAGATTTCATGATGAATATTGACACACTGGTCTGTCAGGTTGAGGTCCGTTTCTTGTCGATGATTGAGTTATGCCGTTTTTCATCATCCTGAGCATGAAGTTAAGCTATGTACAATACAACGGTCCTGAGATAGTCTTGAGATTAAACTCCAATGATCACGATAGCTTAATATATAAACATCTAAGTTGGCAAGATAACATAGTTGTGTACGTTTTTAACATGTGTGTATACTAGCTATAAAGCCGAGATGTATATAGTCTCTTGGAAAGATATGGTAAAATTATAATCTGATAGTTAATAAAGAAAACCTTTAAATATATAACATTGTATATTCATACACTTCTGCTATAAAAAGCGTTTATTTTTTCAGGGGACGAAGAGTTATCAGTTAGCTTTGTGGTAAAATGAAATATAAATACTAAAAATCCATCTGTATCATCTTTAAAACTTAAAAGTACTATATGTGAGTATAAAAACTTAAATTAGGTCTATTGATTCGTATAACTCGGTCTTGTTTAGCATATATGGGCCTTATACGTACACAAGCATAATGCATACGACGATGTAAAATCAAATTTAATTAATTCAATAAGCAGTGCATAATAAATAAGGGTCTGATTAGCTAACCTAACAAAAGTTATTGATAAAAACTTAGCACATAGCTGTATTGTTGTTTTTCTAAAACAAAAGAAAAACTTTAACTAGGGGATTGTAAAACTGACTGTGCCCCATTCACGAGGTGACATTTCTTTTTTTAGCGGTAAATGTGTGACTTTGTTTCAGATAATATGTGTTATATTAATTGGGTCAATCTATCCGTTTCCCAGACGTGACCATGCACCTAACGTCTTCAGGAGAAAAATTATTGTTGAGAAAACCTGCTGTCTCAACTCTGATCATTTTTGTTCAGAGTGAGATTTGAATTCATAGAATGAAACCCGTATCAAATTTTACAATAGCAACCTTGTATTTATATTTTGATTTTTACCCAATCATTTTTAAAAGATATAACTTACAGAACAGTAACTAAATTTTAAAATTATTTTAATATTATTTAAGTTTAATAAATGTTTTGATATAATATTTAGTTTTCATGTTTTATTTAAATAAATAAATCATAAGTTTTAGTGTTTTTTTTTCTCTCAGTTAAGAAATTTTCTTTATACCGGTGAAAAGTGGTTACGTGAATTTTAGTTTTTTTAAATAATATTTTAACATATTTATTTATTATAGTTTTTTAATGTACTTATATGTATTGGAAACCCAATCCTCACCTCTGCTCCTCAATTTCTTTTTTAACATAAAATAATTTGATGATGTCACGATTCAACGGTTGAGTGACTAATTCAGACAAAATATTTATAACTGACTTAATTATATTTGTTCTGAAACTAGATTATCATTTCATGATATATTAAGAAAACGCAAATATATTTATACGCTATGAACATCAAAACAAAACCTACTCCAAATACTCCACATTGGGTGTAAATGAGCCGAGGGGAGCCCGAGCTCGCTCGTTTTGATTTTAGAAAATTTGAACTCGGCTCGGGCTCGACTCGTTTATTGTTAAGATATTAAATTTTTATTTTTTATAATTATTTTTTATATTTATTTATAATCATCCTATTTATATGTAAAATAATATATATTATTTAATAAATTTTATCATAATAATTTATATAATAATATGATTTATGTAAATATATATTTATATTAATATAAAAAAATCATATAAACAAATCTTTTAGTCTCGCAATCCGGCTCGAGCTCGGGCTCGGTTAGTAAACTAGTCATTATATGAGCTCGAGTTCGGGCTTGAGCTTGTTTCAGCTGGCTCGATTCAAGCTTTTTTCGAGCCGATCTCGAGTAGTTTGTGAGCCGGGTTGACAACTCCTTTAAATAGATGTTTCCTAATGTGGTTATTCCGCCTTTTACTCGTAATATGCAGGTTTCAAAGGCATCCCTCAAGTTAATATGGTGGCGTTGGTACTCAAGATACTTTCTCATCACCAACGAATTGGCTAGTTGATAATAGAGCTTCCCACCACGTTACAAACGACCTACAAACCTTGTCTATTCATGCAACATACGATGGCACCGAGGAACTCATAATCGGTGGTGGTTCGTCACTTCCTATAACTCATATTGGCTCACTTGTCATCCAAACACCAACAAAACTTTTAATCTTACAAAACATTCTTTACGTTCCCTCAATTTCACAAAACGTCATCTCCATTTCTCGTTCATGCCATGATAATCATTATCTAATCAAGTTTTATGATTTTTATTTGGTCATCAAGGATCGAAGTTCCAAACTCCCACTCCTTAAAGGCAAGGCACGCGGCGGGATATATGAAATCCGCTCTTCATATCGCCCTATCACCTTCTTTGCAAAAGTCAAATTCCATTGCTTGGCATCATCGATTGGGTCATCCAAACAACAAAACCTTGCAACTTTTGTCTTCTTTTGTTTCTTGCATTTCAAATTCAACAAATAACTCTAAGGGGGCGTTTGGTTTGAAGGAATGGAATGAAATGTAATGAAATTGAGAAACTAGTATAATTTTCAAGAAATTATGTTTGTGTGGGTAATAAAATGTAAAATCCAAGGGAATGTTTCATATCAAATTTCCTTGGTTGTGGGATTTCAAATTCCCTCTCTAGGTGAAATGATTTTGAAATCCCACGATCAAGAGAATTTAAGATGAAACATTCCATTGGGTTTACTTTTAATTGCTCACTCAAATACAATTTTACTTAAAAATTATACTACTTTCTCATTTCCATTTCATTCCTTTCAACCAAACCACCCCTAAGTCTTGTAACACAAGAGCCACCAATTGTCATTTTATCAATCCGGCTTATCTTCTAATTATCTTCTAAGATACCTTTAGAAATAATGTTCTCGGATATTTGGTCATCACCAATTCACTCTTTCGATGGATTTAAATATTATATTATTTTTATTGATCACTACACAAAATATATATGGTTATACCCACTCAAAAATAAATCCAATTCTCTTACAACATTTATTCGCTTTCAAAATCTACTTGAAAATTATTTCCAAATGAATCGTCTCCCAACCTTACAAAATTACCCGTACATAGGGCTGCAAACGGACGTTTTGTTCGTGTTCGTTAGTTAAGAAATAAACTTGTTTATAGACTGTTCACAAACACTTATAGAACGAGATTTATTGTTCGTGTTCGTTTATTAAGAAAATGAACATGTTCATGAACTGTTTACGAACACTTACTGAACGTAAATGAACACAAACAAAAGTAAACGAACACAAATAAAAGCAAACGAACACAAACAACTGTTCATGAACAGTACGAACACAAAGAATGTCACGAACACAAGCGAGTACAAATGATTATCAATTTATTTTTTAATAAAATTTACATATTTTTACAAATATTACAAAATCAATAAAAAATAAATAAGTACTTAACATAAATATAAAAAAATACTTGATATAATCGTAATAAAATAACCAATACAAAAATTAAGAATATAAACAAACACATTAACGAACATAAACGAATACATTATCGAATGTTCACGAACGAACATTAACGAACATAAACGAACACATTATCGAACGTTCACGAGCACAAATGAACGAACGCAGTTTGTGTTCATGTTCGTTCATTTAACTAAACGAACGGAATTTTCTTGTTTGTGTTCGTTCATTTACTAAACGAACAAACATAAACGAACTTCCTGCTGAACGGTTCACGTACTGTTCGTTGAACGTTCAGTTCGTTTGCGGCCCTACCCGTACATTATTGGCCTTTTGCCTTCACCACCGTTGTCTACCTAATCAATCGTCTCCCAACCCCTACCTTACAAAATTCTTGACCATATTATAAACTCTTCAACAAACAATCAAACTATGCGAAACTAAAAAGCTTTGGTTGCCTTTGCTATCCCTGGCTTCGATACTACTTTTCCCACAAACTACAACCCAAATCTAAACCATGTTTCTTCGTTGGTTACTTCCCGACACAAAGCGCTTACCATCTTCTTGACCCAACCACAAATAAAATCTACACATCCCGACATGTCCAATTTATCAAAAATCAATACCAATATGAAAAAAATTCTAATACCATAAACCTACCATACCCCGACGCCACCACTTGGTATCAAATCCATACAATTACAACAACCATTCCAAATAATTCTCCCTCACTAACTCAATCCTCTACTGCCCCCGTCGAAACTACACCAACCAATGGACCTAACCCTCAAAGAGATTCCACTCCCGAGCCAACTACCACTCATCGGCCCATCTCAACCACATCCACCTAACAAAACCAATCCATAAACCCCAATACTCAAACTCGCCACATACATCAGACCTTCCTTCCACCACAACTTCAACAACCGAATCATCCTCCACCACCACACGCATCCGCAAACCAAACCCCCGCTATCACAATCCCGACTTTTCAACTATACACTGCCACAAACAGACCTGTTATAGAACCCTCAACAATAACTCAAGCCCTTAAACACTCCTCGTGGCGAAATACTATGACTCAAGAATTTGATGCCTTACAAACAAACAAAACATGGACACTTGTTCCATCCACCGAAGCCATCAATCTAGTTGGAATTTCGAACAAAATACAATCCGGACAGCTCCATTGAACGCCTTAAAGCACGACTTATTGCAAAAAGTTTCCATCAACGACTGAGTATTGACTTTGCCGAAACCTTTAGCCCTAGTCAAGCCCGTAACACTCTGGGGCTGTTTGGCAACATCTGATTGAATAAGTGTTGAACCGGTAAGATATCTGAACTAGTAAGATGTCTGAACCAATAAGTGGTCTAAACCACCGCCCGTCACCGACCACCACCCGTCACAGACCACAGATCTGACTCGGGTCAGATGCAAGCTCACGTCTGATCGAATAAGAGGTTCGGTCAGACCTCTTTCTCATTAAGATGTATCTAACCAAATGCACTAATTTGACCCATGTCTGACCAAGTCAGACATTAAGGTCTGACCAGCCTCATTAAGAGGCAAACAAACAACCCTTACGTTTTATTCTCTCTGCAGTCGTATCATAAAAGGGGATCTTTGCCAACAATGCCTTCCTTCAAGGCACATTAACCGAAGATGTATACATGGCACGCCCCCCCCCCCCCCCCCCCCCC
>BJCN01328015.1:0-13790 GCA_018326445.1 Flaveria brownii
TTTCCGGTGCTCTCTCAACCAGCTCTCCGCTCTCCAGGATTCTGCAGCGTTTCAAACTTTCAGGTGTGCTTTTTGGTTTGTTATGCATGCTTAATTTCAGGTGTTCTTTGGTGATTTCATCCCCTTTTGTGTCTCATTGGCTATGCGCGTGGTCGGAATCGCCGCTTTTGTTTGTTATGCATGCTTAATTTCGGGTGTTCTTTGGTGATTTCATCCCCTTTTGTGCTTGATTGTCTGTGCGCGTGGTCGGAATCCCCGCTTTTAAAGGCAATCTGGTTCCTTTGTTCATCGGATTCGTGATTTTTGTTAAAGATTTGATTCTAAAGAAGTGCTTGTGTTGGATAGTGAAGACAGTGAAGAAGAAAAAAGGTCTGCTTCGAATTCTAGACGTTTGATTGCACGAGAACGCATGTTGGGTAAACGTTAAGGTTTGGTTGGTTTGGGTCAGGTTTGCCTTTAACATCCGTGGTTTTCTTGTGTTTTCTTCACATTAGTGTGGTTTTCTTCATTTCGCAATCCCAAGTTAATCCATACAAGACATAGGTTACCGGGTTTTTGTGTTCATCTTTTGATAGCTTCGCATCGGGTTCTTGTGTTCTTCTTTTGACAGCTTCAATTGGCTTTTCTTTTGCAGTTTTTGATTATGTTTTTGTTATCGGGTTTTTGTGTTCTTCTTTTGACAGCTTCAATTAGCTTTTTTTTGGCAGCTTTAATTATGTTTTTGTTAATGCATGTTCTTGTGTGTTGTTGATTTGGGTGTGTTCTGTATAAACTTTTATGTGTGATGACTCAGCTCTAATGTGATAGATTATGAACTGATATAGTTTAAGAGTATGAAAAAAATAGTTTTGTGAGATCCTTCTTTGTTTTCTTTTTCATGCCTACTAGCTATCATCTGCGATGTTGTACCAAAAGTTAATTTTGTGGCAGAAAGAATGGTTGGCATTAAACATAGATCAAAGAGGTGGTCATGGGGATGATGGATATACTATAAAGTGAAAATGACCATACTTTTGTTGTATTTTTTTCTCCTAATGTGATGGATTATGAACTGATATAGTTTAAGAGTATGAAAAAAATAGATTTGTGAGATCATTCTTTGTTTTCTTTTTTATTTTAAGTGCAATCTTTTTGGTGTGTGGGTATAGTAGATAATGAATATGCAAAATGCTATGGATGTATGCATGTGTGTCTCTTGTATGCTCATCTGAATGTATTGGGTGGATACATGTGTTCAGGTATATATTTTATTGTAGGGGGTGTTATGTGTGGATTTTTATGGCAATTGTTGTTTGTGCGATATACGTACATTATATAAGTATGTATGGTGCGATGACTATATATATAGAGCATTATGTGAGCATTACATGTGTATGTAGTCAGTATTATGTGTGGGTAATATATATTTTGTGTGTATATTTTTTTTGGTTGGGTTGTTGGGCGTTGGTGTTGTGGGTGAGGTATTCTGAAACATATGTCCATAAGTATTAAAGGAAGGGATAGTGTGGTAGTGAAAATGACCATACTTTTTGTTGTATTTTCTTCTTCAGTCCCCCTTTGAAAATGAGTTGGGACAATTATAGACTGTACTTAGTTATGTCGTGTACGAAAACTGATTCTTTAATCTTGATTACTTTTGCCTGTTTATGTAGGTCAACTGAGATCGGGGTTCGAAGAGTTACGAAATTCGTGTGAAACGTTTAATCTGCATACTCTTATCGACATATTTACCTATGACTTTGTTTCTTGATTTTTTGGTTATTGTTAGTATTGTTTGTACATTGTTGATTTTTTTAGTAAATTATTTTGCTGTTTGTGATTATATTCTTGAGCTACTACGTTGCATTACAGGTTTGTTTTTTTCTCTTCTGTTTTTGGTTTGTTTTGTTGTTTTGTTTGATTTGTTGTTTGGTTTTATGAAATTAGAATTGTCTATGATAGGTACGTGCTCTAAGTTATAACATCAGTGTCGTATTTGTACAGTTTTAACGGATCTTAGTGGAACGCATGCGTGTTAGTGTTGTCTATCCGTACGTTTAGATAATATTGTATTGTAGTTGTGTATATGTCATCTTCTGCTTGGTTAGAGGATAATTATGATTTGCATTCATTCTCCAATACAACTTTAAATCTTAGTGCAAGTAATGTAGAAGTAGGCACTGCTATTCGTTTATGACAACAGGTAACAACCCATATGTGTTTGTGTGCGATAGCAGAAATTCGTTGTGGCGATGGAAAAGACTGGTTCTATCCTTCATGCATAAAATGTCAAAACAAGGTGTACCAAGGTGGCCACCAATACTATTGTCCTGCTCATGGCTTTCGCGATGAGCACTCTTACTGGTAATCAAACTAAAAAAACACACTTCTTACTATTACGAATAAAAAAGAATGTTTAAATTAAATCATTTTATAGATATGTGTATGTGCTCTTTTTCTCTTATGCAGTTCACAGACATCTTGAATGTTTCCTATATGACCTGTTTTACTTAGGAAATATAAGAAAAGGAACACATTTAAATTAATTTTAGATGACTAAGATACTTAAAGTTAGATACAATTTTAAATTAATTTCCAATCATTGATTTTAATTAGCTTATTAAATGAATATTGCAGTATACTTAAGGAACACAAATACTTAAAGTTAGATACAATTTAGAATGACTAACATAAATTTAACACAGTACCGTTTATTAATTTACAATCCTTGATTTTGATTAGCTTATCATTTAGAAACATTATTTTATTCAATTAGGCAGTATACTTAAGGAACACAAACACTTAAAGTTAGATACAATTTAAAATGACTAACATAAATTTAACACAGTAGCCTTTATTAATTTTCAATCCTTGATTTTGATTAGCTTATTATTTTAGAAAATTTATTTTGTTCAATTAGTCTCACATTATTTATTTACTTATAACAGCTATAGATTCACCGCCATAATCACAGATGACAGCTGCAGCGCAGAAGCTGTGTTCTTCGACAACATCGTCACATCGCTTGTCAGCAAAACATGCTATGACATGGTTGTCACAGAGCAAAACAATGACCCCAAAAACACTCCCTGCAGAACTCATCAATCTGATAAACAAACCCTTCATCTTCAAGATCCACCTGAAGCCTGACAACCAAAATGAAGAGATGACAGTGACCAAAGCTTATGAAGCACCACCATCAACCACAGCTACAACAACATCTACCACACATGATACCAGCTCTTCAACAGTCACACCAGCAACCCCATCTATAAAAACTCCAAAAAGAACCCGTGAACAAGGTACAAAAAATATTAACAACCACATATAAAATAACAAAATGTTTTATCTACATCGTTTAACCGCATCTACAACACAATTACAGGTCCAGACCAACGCCTCAAACAAAAGGTTAAAGAATAGCAGATGTGCACATCTACACATTCAGGTTCATCTTTTGAAATCAACAGCTTTTAGAAGCAAGGATTACAAACCATCTTTTGGAAGCAAACCAGGTTCATCTTTTGCAATCAACGGCTTTTAGAAGCAAAGAATACAAGCCATCTTTTGGAACCAAACCTCGCTTGGCGACTGAAAGCAAGGGGCGTCTTTTGTTACATCAACAAACCATGGGGCTCCTCCTAAGGGTTACAAGCCACCTTTTGCAAGCAAATGCAACGTCTAGAGCCCTTCCAAAAAAATTATAAAACAAACAACAGAAGTTATTTTGTATCATTACTCTACGCACTGTACTAACGTATGTATAACACATCTTAATTTTACCCGCGGCAACACGCGGTTAAAAATCTAGTTAGTTCTTAATTTCTAATTGTAAATATTCGTTATTTTAGTTTTTTTAATCTGTGTAACACACGGGACTAGTTATTAAAGATACTCCCTTGATCATCTTACTTTCTAACGACCACGTGTCGGCTTCCAATGCGTTGGTGCCTGTACATGGGACCCATTCATATCGGCTTTTACCCTATCCTCCCCCACAACCCCTCTTCTCGTGCATTCCCCATCTCACGAGTCCTTACTCCCGCGAACAAAAAATCAGTTTCTATCGTTGCCGCTCTGTTCGTTGTAACAATTCGCAAAAAGTAGATGAAGATTCAAGCACGCGATTCATGAACAAACCCTAGGTTGTTGTGGATTTGATACGAATTTGATCTTCTGCGGTTAGTTAGTTTGTTTACTTTTTGTGAATTTGATTCTAGATCTGTGGTTGTGTGTGTGCGATATGCGTACGTTGATGCATGAAAGGTTTGTCGGCCGATTGGTGATGGTAGGCACTGGTGTGAGTTTGTAGACAGGAGTTACGAGGTGTTTTGTTGTTTGAATCGTGAGAAGAGTTTTTTGAGAGGTTGATTTGTGTTTAATGTTAATTTGGAATTGGTAAGGTGATGATTCACGAATTAGTTAAATTGATTGTGAAAGTTGGTGTTCTGTAGGTGTTTTTATGCTCTGAGGAGTGTTGTGGATTGTTGTATAACTGGTGCTGGAGGTGGAATGGTGTAATTCAGTTGTTTGAAGGAGTAATAGTGAGGGTTTTGAATTGAAGTTAGGAATTAGGGTTTTTGTTGTGTTGTTTGAGTTGAATAGTTGGTTGTGTGTTGATACGTAGGGTTATATCATACATTGTGAATTTTTTGATATTTGAGTTTATGAAGTTGTAGAGGGGTAGGGTTAGGATGGGAGAAGGGGAGGCGTGTGTGGGGGTGGTGAGTACTGTTGGGGAAATGGAAATTGAGAAAAGTCAGCAAAAGCGTGACCATCAGTGGCTAACAGGTGGTTCTGATATAGAACATGTGGCCAAAAAACAGGTGATAGAGGGTTCTGTTGAGGATGAACTAGGCCTATGTGATATTAATCAGTCAGAGGTGGTCCTTGTTTCTGTTGAAGAAAAGCCTTGTGCTGACAGGCTGCCTGCAGAGGGTTTAGATGTTATTAAATCTCAGCCTTGTGTTGAGCAGAATATGAAAAATTCTTCAGATGGGTTGGAACTAGAGCCATGTGGTAAAAGGCAAACAGCAGAAAATCTAAATGATAATATGGTTGAAGAAGAGCCATGTGCTAGCAGATTGCCCACCGAGGGTTTAGATGTTATTAATTCTCAGCCTTGTGTTGAGCAGAATATGAAAGATTCTTCAGATGGGTTGGAACCAGATCCATGTGGTAGAAGGCGAACAGCAGAAGATCTAAATGATAATATTCCAGTCATTTCCGATGAGGAGCCTGTTCAATCGTATTTGAAGGTCACAGATCAGCAGATATGCGAAATTAAGCAAGTAACCGAGTGTCTAGATTATATTGGTGTAAATACTATTGAGCAGTCTGTTAAAGGAGGTTCATATGACATGGAGCTAGATTCTTCTGGTGAGAAGAACTCATTAGAGATTTCAAATGACATGAAAATAGAGCCTGTAATTGAGCAGCCTGTCAAGGAGTGTTTAAATGAGACTGAACAAGAGGCTCGTGGTAGAACACAGAGAACAAGGGTTGAAAGTGACATTGGCCAAGATCCTATGCAGACAGTACGGGCTAGAAGGGACATTGATTTAGAGCCTTCTATCGGACTGCCTGTCAAAAATTATCCAAACGAGATGGAAACAGATGATTGTGGTAAGATTCAACCAACAGAGGCTTTAAATGTGAGTGAACCTGAGCTCTCTGTTCAACAACCTGTGAAAGAATGTCTGCATGATATGAAATTAGAGATCGACGAAATGAAGCAGACAGCACATTCTATAATGGATACCGGAATAGAGCCTTCTGTAATCAAGCAGACAACAGACGCATTGGATGATACTAAAGTGGAGATTTATGCTGATCAATCTGTTAAGGAGTGCCAAAATGAGATAGTTGTAGATACTTGCACCAAGGAGGCAAAGGAAGCTTCAAATGATGATATCAGTTCTGAGGTTTCAAATCCTAATGTATCTCCTCGTGATAATTCTTCAAGTTTTCAGACTGTTAATAGCCAACCAGATGGGAAACTAGTTATGAAAGACCAAGTTGCTTGTGGTGAAATTACATCAGCTTGTTCTGGGAATCTAAGCAGCGAGGGGAGCTCAAGCCAAGAGGAACATGGTACAAATGCTACATATGGTATGGTGTCAACATCACATGTTGTAATTGAGGTTCCAAAGCATGCAAGTACTTCTTCTGGTATAAGGAAAATTACATTTAAGTTCAGCAAACGGAAAGAGGACTATGATAATCAATTGTCTGCTTCTACTTTGAAGTGCATGGGCGGTGCTTATGCTAATGGGAACCGTAAGGTACCCAGGTTAACCCATATTAGTGAGCAAGGGTTGCATGAATCTGGTGATTCATTTTTAGATCCTACTAATATGAAAAGTATGCTTGGGAATGTTGTTCCTGACGGTTATCCTACAACTGTTAAAAGGCTCTTATCAACTCGGATTCTTGAGGGAGCAAAAGTGAAATATATTTCCGCCTTGGTAAGTTGCATATGTATTTAGTTATTTACTAACAGTCTTTGCTAAAAACCTTATCAAAACAGAGATTGGCACTTTTATAATCATTTTCATAAAACCAGGGGGAGCTTATTGGAATTGTTAAGGACTGTGGTTATTTATGTGGCTGTGCAACATGTAATTTCTCTAATGTAAGTTTCTCTTGTGAATTCAAAAAGATGTATTTTTGGTATTGGACTGCTACACTTGCTTAATGGTTGAATGACACACCCAGGTTCTCCGTGCTCATGAGTTTGAGGAACATGCTGGTGGAAAAACTAAGCACCCTAATAATCACATATTTTTGGAGAATGGAAAACCTATTTACAGTATAATTCAGGCAATGAAGACTGCTCCTCTCAGCACAGTTGATGAAGCAATAAAAAGCGTAGCTGGTTCATCTGTCAATGAGGAACTCCTCCAGGTTTGGAAAGGTGACACTGATGACGTCATTCTTTTTTGTTAACTAAAGACATTTATATAGATTTCCTTTGGGATGCCGAAGGAGGTATAATAGATGTATGAAGTAGTAGCATGTTACATGAAATTGATGTGGAGATAATGATTTTGGCAGCAGAAAACATGTTCGTTTGGATACTGAATTACTTAAAGCAAGTTATCACTTTCCCTTGATATCTCAATTGTATTTGTATTTTCTTTTAATCTGCAGGGAGTCTCCAAAGACACGTGGACAGGGCTAAGATAGACAACAGCCATCATATGAAGCTTATGAACTTGTATCATTCAACAACAAGGTGTGGACCATTCCTCAAATATTTTTATAGTATTAGTCAAGCTCCCTAGCTAAAAGGATAATCAAGCTTCTGTTTGTTTGCACATGTTTAAATGTTATCTGTAGTCGATATACAACTTGGAAAAGCGTTATATGATGCATTCAATTTTTGTTTGTTTTCCGGTTTATGGCTATGATGCAAGTTGGATAAGAGCAAATAGAGGTTATGCTATTCTTGCACTATGATAAAATGCCTTAAATAGTTATGTTGTACTTGTCTCTTTATTTATTAACATTTGGGTTTACATGCCTCTTTAAACACACACGCACACACATGATAGTAACATGTATGCTTGTATGATATACTGGCAATGTTTAATAATGGTCCAACTGAAAGCTGGAAAAATGGGTGTCTGTGTTTAACCTTTCTGTCAACCCTATATATTGGGTTGTATATTTGGTCTCCATATTATAGTCACTTATTGACAATGACATGTGCGAATGTGGCTTTTTATTTAGATTACTGGTGGCTATAGTAAATGCCATTAGATGGGAATGTGAATTTTTAAAGATTAGTAGCTTAATAAAGTTTTGATTATTCTTCTCTTTCCCAGCCATGCAAGAAAAGATGGTTCTAGCCAGGACTATTGTTATGATAAGAGTTTCGTTCTGGAACCTGAAACAATTGTTCATGAGACACGGAAATGCCTGTTTAAGAAGTATGCTCTTTCTGTATGCTTCTTTCTTGAGTTCTCTCTATCACACACATGCAAATTACAACACTTCCATATATGTATGTATGTGTGTGTATGCACACACGAGTATATGTGAGTGTGTGCACATATGTGTGCATCAATTTCTATATACAGCGCTATATGTATAGATGTTAATATAACACATTAATCTGTGTACAGTGTGTCCATAAATTATAGAATGTCAAATTTGCATATGATCCAGGAGAGGGCACTTGCATATGATACAATGTCTGTTTGGGCGTGCTCTACTCATTCTTTGCTCATTTTCTCATCGTTTGCTTACAAATCTGTGAGCGTAAAGAACAGTCACCCCTCATGGCTGATTTATTGATATTGCTTTTTTGAGCGCGCGCACACACACACACATAGCTTTAGCTGATTTCACATTTATTTTTCAGGCCAAGGTCATACTCATCTAGCACTGCTGTTGAAACTAAACGAAGCGCTGAAGGTGGCCACAAGAAAAGGTAGTCTGTTTTTTTCTTGACCTTAGGCGTTACAAAGTTACATGCAGACATGAAATTTGGAAATGGCTGCTTTTTAAAATCTCAAGATCCATTTTGTGGCGCAATGGAACCATGTATTTTTGCTTTGCTTTTTTCCTTATGACTATTACTATCTTGCCGTAATACTGTCATTCAGAAAATGTCTTCTATATGATGTCAGGGACAATGATTTGCATCGTCTACTTTTTATGCCAAATGGGCTTCCAGATGGGACTGAACTGGCCTACTATGCCAGGGGGAAGGTGAATGTTGTTTAAATCGAATATTCGACATTCTATTTATGCTGTGCATGTTTCATTTGTCATGCAAGGACTTGTAATTTTGCAGAAAATACTGGATGGTTACAAGCAAGGGAATGGCATAGTTTGTAGCCATTGTAACACCGAGGTAAACATTATTTCTTTTCCCATGCCAATTTCCTGGTTTTTTGAACAGAAACTATCTCTTAATTACCCTGGCATTAATTTATTTTCTTTCTTCCGACAGATCAGTCCTTCACAGTTTGAAGCTCATGCTGGATGGGCGGCCAAACGTCAACCGTGAGTTGTGTTCTAGGAGGAATTCTAATATGATTATTGTGCAACGTTCTTATTTCCCTGTTCATGTGCAGCTATCGCCATATTTATATAGGAAATGGGCTTACACTCCATGATATAGCTTTGTTGCTTGCAAGTGGTCAAAGTATCACAACCAGCAACAGTGATGATATGTGTGCAGTATGTGGAGATAGAGGAGAACTGGTTATGTGTGATGGATGCCCTCGTGCTTTCCATGCAGGTCGAGTTTTATCTGTTCATTGCAATAATATGTCATTCTTATATAATCCAGCTTATTTTCTTATCTTATGTTCTTTAGTCAACAAGATGTCGTTATTGATATATCTGTTCTTTACAGTAATACCATAGTTTTATTTTTCTATAAACATCTCTTTAGGATTAAACATCTCTTTAGGATTAAGTGTGCATTAAAAAATATTTATTCATATGTGTTTGGAGATTAATATCTTGGTTTATAGACAGATTAAAAAAAATTTGTATTGCGCCTAAACGTATATGTTGCCTGGGTTTCCTTTATATTCATGTATCCACACTAATGTTGCGTGCAGTGTGTTTAAAATTTATATACACTGATGATTTTAAAGCAGGCTGGGGATTTTCTTCACTAACATCTGTTATATCAGCTATTGGTTGTCTGTGCTAAAGACATTAAAGAATGTTCATCAAATATATACTTCACATAATAATGTTGGACTAATATGTATGGCTTCTATTTTGCAGCTTGTTTGGGACCGGAGGGTGTTCCTTCTGAAGATTGGCACTGTCCTTGTTGTAGAGACAGTGTTGGTTCTGGTAGAAAAGCTACTGCAGAGTCCAGACCTATTGTTATCCGATTGACCCGGGTTGTTAAAGTCAGAGAATATGAAACTGGTGGTTGTGTTATTTGCAGGTCTGTGGATGTCAGCTCAAATCCATCTTTTTTCTTTTTATGGTCAATTGGTTATAGTTTTTATATGTTAATATAATGTTCATGTCTGATATAAACAAGTCATGGTATACATGTACTTGTTTTTGTTTTGTGTGTGAATGTTAATCCAAATAGGATTTTAAACAACAGGAAAGACTATATTTGCATGTAATTTAGGTTAGAGATGTTCAGGTGTTCTGGTTTGTTAAGGAACAACATATCTATCAACTGTGATGCTTATACCCACTTACTAGGAATGAATTCGTGTGCTCTGAGGTTGATGGACAAGCTATAATCACACTCGATTATATGGTTGATTAGTTGACATCATGGATAACATTTTTTGCAGTATAATAAAAATTGAAATATATGACCTATCCAATGATGAGTTCAACATATCAAATGTAGAGATGTAATGTTGTCTAGTGATCCCAATACTTCCACATAAATAATTCTCCATCAATTCAAAAATCAATCAAGAGTTGTGCAATTATTGTGTTGTCAAGGGTGAAAATTACGGAGCATACTTCTAGTAACAAGTCAAGTCTTCTTAGTTGTCTTTGAATAATTAACTTGTATTTGATACTTACCACAGCATCAAAAGCCGCTAAAGTAATTATTTTGGGCTATGTATACTTTATTTCCATTAACCTAGTACTCTATCATAATTTATTATTCAGCTTTTGATGTATTTCTTATGCTAGTTGTGAATGTTCACACTTCTGTAAATTTGTGTTATGCTTATCAATCCATATGTGTTCTTCTATCAGAGCCCATGATTTTAGTGTTGCTGAATTTGACGATCGAACAGTGATGCTATGTGATCAAGTATGCATCATTCTTTTCCATACCATTTTTCTGTATGCTTTTTCTATTATTGTAACATATATGTTTCATACTGCCTAGTGTGAGAAGGAATACCATGTTGGTTGTTTAAGAGAGAGTGGGAGATGCGATTTGAAGGTAAGCTACTGAATCATTGCTGTATTTTAACACTCGATGTATTCTAGGTAATGAAATTTTAAACCATATACATTTGATTGCAACCAGGCACTTCCATTAGATAAATGGTTTTGTTGCAATCACTGTGAAATGATCCATGGTGCCATTCAAGACGTTGTTGCCAATGGAGCAGCTGTAGTTTCAGGTTCAGTTTTGAGTACAATTAACAAGAAACACATAGAGAAAGGTGTTGTTGGTGGTGCTTCAAATGAAATTAGGTGGCGGATGTTGAGTGGAAAAAGCCGCTATCCTGAACATTTGCCGCTGCTGTCAAGGGCTGCTGCCATTTTCCGGGTATGGTTTTCTTTTATTCTTGTTATTCTTGTATTATTATTATTATATTGAATGCGGGTTGTCGCCTTGTCTATTACCATTGGGCTAAAGCTGCTTAGTGTGTATGTTTTCGTTTTTAGTTACGTACAATTGACATACATATAATGAACACCCGAAGAAAAATGAATACAATTTGGATGTTCTTAGTTATAAAATGCAGACAAGATAAGACATTGAAAGCAAAAATAACAAGATTTGTAATTTCAGTTAAGAGGTAGATTTCTTCACTGATTAACATTTTGGTTTTCATACACCTTTGCCCCGTATCTCAAGTGGGCATAAGTGTGTAATTTGATTCGTTTAGTAGCCATCTTGGTTTTCTAAATAGTTCTTCACTTCTTTGTTCATTTTGACCATATTAGAGGAGAATTTACTCAGTGTATTTGTGTTAGAAACTTTCTTTTGAAAATGTGGAAGCTTCAGAGTTCATATTGTGTATAAATTAATATTTAGAAGCTGTTTTGCTAAAATTATTTGGTATCCATATGCAGGAGTGTTTTGATCCCATTGTTGCAAAATCTGGGCGTGATCTGATCCCTGTAATGGTATATGGGTAAGTTGCTTTGTGCTGTGCATATTCTTTTTATGATTTTATTCAAGGGACAAAGTTGGTTTTGGCTATGCTGGACCTTTTAACAGAGTCGCTATTAACCTTGAAGTTTAAAAAAGTTCCAATCTGGTTGTCTTAATTAGCTTGTAACATGTGTTTTAGTTACCATCTCTATGTATGTTTATGAGCCAAGGGTCTCTATGGGAGCAGCCTCTCTATCTCGATGAGATAGAGTTTCCTCATCTTACCCTCCCCGAACCCTAATGTTGGAGTGGGATTTTGCTGGGTATGTTTGTTTGTCTGTTTTCTTGCTTGTTTGCTCCATGCATGTTTAGTGGTGCATCCTGCATGATGGTTTTGTAAATCTAACTCCATTCTTTTTTTTATTTGTTCATATTCCTTACTTCCCTTAAAACATGCAAGATGCTTGTATGATATATCACGTGATTTCAAGCCTGTTATTGTTCAAGCACAGAACTGATTTGGATTGTATTACTAAATTATAATCTGTTGGGTTTGTGAAGGCTTTGGGCTTGGGCCCATGTTTAGTTTTCTTGTTAATTAAATAGTTAACCCTAATTAGTCTCTATATATATCCATGTCATGTATTGTAATCTTTTGGCACTGAGCAAATAAAGAAAACCCTAGTTGCAGCCCGTGGACGTAGGTCACACCAACCGAACCACGTTAAATCCTTGTGTCGTTTATTGTTCTATTTTTCTGCGTGATATTCGTTTGTGCGTGTTCGTGTGTTGGTTCCGCTGCGCCGCTTGAATTCCTAACATAATCAACATAATGCAACTCATTTTACTTGATAAGAAGTTTGGCATAGTTATTGTTTTCAAAATTAAGGTAACAGTTATTGTAAATATTTTGAGCAAATTACATTTAATATTCCCTGTGATACATAGGAAATTAGAGATTGGTCATTGAACTTTCTTAATTACATAAAACATTATTTGTTCTTGTTATTGCACACATTTGGTCCCTAAAACGACATGTGAACTGAATTGACCAAAGTATGCATGTCTTCTTCAACCTCTGTTTTCTTTTTCTTTTCCTGTTTCTTTTTGTATATTTATTTATATTTTTGAATTAAATTCATGAAACTCAAGAACATTCAAGAACACAATTTGCTGCTTGCTCCTCCATGATCTTTAACGTAATTCATCTGACCTTTTCATGGCGTGCTCACATTTTCATAATTTTGTGTTCTTGTGTGTTTCTCTCGATTTATTCAAGTGCTTGTGAAGCATGTATCTTTGTATGTATCTTATCTTCTGCTTACGGAAAAAACATATTTCTATAGAACTTATGGAATTGGGTCATAATATTCCGGGCCTGATTTTATTTTATTAAAGTAGGATGAAAATGGAGATTTTTGGGGTTTGGCTTAGATTTTGAGTAATCATATGGCTTGATTTGAAAGATGATATTGATTTTGATCAATAACTTTAGGAATTACGGATAAATTGTAAAAGTTTGTTTTCTTGTATATATTTGGTCTTAAAATCAAGATAAGAATACAAGAAGATAGCTATGCTATACGGAACAGATTGTTGGGCTATAAAGAAATCGCACCAGAGATAAATAGAGGTCGCGGAAATACGAATGCTGAGATGGATGTGTGGACACACAAGATTGGATCGAATAAGAAACGACGTGTTTCGACAAAGGCTACATGTGGCTTGTATCACAGATAAAATACGAGAGGGAAGATTAAGATGGTTTGGGCACGTAAAACGAAAGTCGATGGTAGCACCCGTTAGAGCAGTAGAGAACATCAACGTGGAGGGAAGGAGGAGTAGAGGTAGACCTAGGCTGACTTGGGACGACATAATTAGGCGAGATATGATAGACCTGCACCTCTCTGAGCACATGATCGAGGATAGGAGTGAGTGGAGGCGTATAATTAAAATTAAGGACTTTTAGTGGGACCTGTGGGTGGGAAGGGTAGATGTAGACTTGTTGCGGGCCCCCTGTTTT
>BJCN01328016.1:0-10042 GCA_018326445.1 Flaveria brownii
TGTTTATTCGTCGACGCGCGTTGCGCGTCTTGAAAGCGAGGCTTAGACATGGTCGATTGTGGTGGCGAGCCAGAAACGTAACAAAGGGTCCCAAAAAGTATTACCCAACAACATTAGATGACCAACGTAAACATCGTCGACCTCACCAACGAACAACTATACTCAAAGACAAAATAACTCTCAGACGTGATTAGTACAACATCATTGAGCAAACAGTTTAACATTACCAACATAAAGTTTATCATGACCAACATAGAAGGAAGAATACACAAACACAATTTAACATGGCTAACAAAACAACAGTATGAGCACAGACCATTAACAACAGCAGTTTAAGGTGTTTGGAGACTCAGGAAGGCGACCTCGTTGTGGCTGCACCCTACACAGATGCCACGCCAAAACAACAAAGACCTACACTCCTGCATCATGGTCTCAGCGGCATTAAACGCGGACATCAGATGAGTTGGCACCCATCTTCATCGATCAAACAGAAAGCAGGGTTGAAAATGGCCATACAATATATGAAAAAAGTTGAGTGCACAATGTTTGCACTCTTTAGCACTCGGATGCATACCATTGATTTGGTGCATCGTCATCGTGCATATAATCACCAACCCATCACAACAGAGATTTCGAGATCCAAGAAAAACAGACCTCACATATGTTCACATTCATTACTATCGACCGAACAGAAACCATGCCTCAAAAGGACCATTCAAAACCGAACATGGGTCCAATCGGAACTTTAACAACCCTCCCTGGTTGTGGCCTGCATTCAAAATCAGAGAACACAACCGAGGTACAGGAGGATCGCCTTGCCGGAAACAAACAGCCAAGAGGCAAAGGTTCTCACACGGCGGCAACCCCCAAAAATCCACGCAAGTAGGGCGGCACTCAACAAAGAACAGGATCGCAGGTGCCATGGGAGGAGGGCGATAACAATACCTCCCGACAACACCCCAAAACCACCACCGCAACAGCCTCTCTCCCTCTCTACGTCTTCGTCTCTGTTTTTCGCGAGCGGCATCGACAACGGAGAAAGAGACGAATGGCAGGGCGTCGTTGGCGATAACACCACCTGGTGGCCGGTGTGAAGGCTGAGGCCCGCCTTGGCGGAAACGAATGGTCAGCACCACCACCAGAGCCAGAAAACCCATCTGAAACAGGCGGGTCTGGCGATAGCACCACCTGATGACCGGTGCGGAAGCGGAGGTCCGCCTTGGCGGAAATGAACGGCCACCACCACCACCACAGGCAGAGAACCCATCCGAAATCACCCAACAAAACCCTTTTAAAGACATGCAAGGGCCTAAGGGCAAAGCAGATGATGGAAGACCGACCGCGAGGGAACAACCACCACGGCGGAGAACCTACCACCAAGTCAGAACCGTAGCCACCGCGACAACCAAGCCGGCTGCTCCATCCCACCCACGCACATCCTTTCTCTCTCTAAAAGAAACTTCCAGAGAACCCATTTAAAAAAGGAAAGAGGGTTAAATGCAAACTGAGAAAACTTCAGTGGCCAAAGCACAATAAAAGACAACCGATGAATAACTTGTTAAATTCATAATATACAATTAAATGACTGAAAGTTATTGAAAGATTATTTAAAGCAGTGGAACAACTTAATATAGGCTTACTTTAAAACATATATATTATGTTATGTGCGCCAACTTTGTTCTTTGTTCTTTTGGTCCCAACATAACTAATTAATCATTTGATCGACTTCTTAATCATAATATTCTCCTTTCATCATTATTGATCATTCCTTAATAAGGTCACGGTAGAATTAGAAAAATAAAAAAATGAATTTTTATAAATGAATCCTATTTTTATTGATTAAAAGATCTTAAAAAAGTGAATAATGAAGAAAACTATTGAATTGTCTAACATATTCTTGTTTATGAGTCATTACAAAAGATGAATTCTGAATTTGGTAATTACAACCGCCTCATTCTTTTTCATGTCAATAGATATATTTGATATTTTTATTTAAAAAATAAAAATTTTATTCAAAACAAAGGACTACTAAAACAAACAAACAAACATACCTAGTATATCCTACTCAATAGCAGAGTCTGGGAGGGGTATGCGATGATGAGTTTTTCCTCTATCTTGAGAGATAGAGAGATCACTTTCAAATAGACCCCCACTTCCAAAGAGACACCCGCTTCCAAAGGACTACAAAACTAAACCACAAACTAAATAAAAGAAAACAAGTAAAAAGAAAAAAGATAAGGTTACATCTCCTTTCTAAAATTACTTGCGGACAACCATTTCAATATCAAAAGCACACCAATGACCTCACTCATGGACCTTCAATTCATCCATAATCAACTCTTCACCATATATAAACAAGTGACTTGATGTCACCAATGACCTTGGTCGGAGACGCATCTCTGGCTAAAAATTCTTTCGTTTCTCACATTTCAAATGCACTGATCGACATGTTGTAAGGATAGTGGCATGAACAAACTCCCTTTTCACCGCGACAACGTGAAGGGACTTGTGTAGCTAGAAACTGTCTCGGATACGAAAGGCATATACTTGTGGACCCTTACACAATTCAATCCTGTATCAGTGAAATTCTACAACGTTATACAAAATGAGACAGTTTAACCTTTGATGCTTGAAGTATGCGAATCAAATCACTGATGTTGTTGGTTCCAATCTAATTATCTTATGTCTTAGAAATACTAGTTAATATCACGTAATATCACGTAATTTAGGTTAAAGATAAAATAAAGTTTAAAGAACTTACATGATTACCCATCTAGTTTTTTTCGCATGTATATAATAATCCTTGTTATTAATATCATGTTAGCTTGTGTTATGTTAACAATGCATATTATCCAAATATACATATTATTTCCTGTTTACTGAAGACTCTTTAATCCACATATTTCAACTTCATTTTACGTTAAACAAACATTATAACATAATTAAGTCAAAGCTAATTAATAACATCTATTTATGTAATTTTTTAAATCATTAATTTTCTAAAGTTTTTATTGGTAAGATAAAAAATCATTAAGAAAAAACTTAGTGTTAAAAAATAATAAGAAAACAAAAATTAAATAGTCACACGCGATCAATCTTATTGGCTATGCCCACGACCATACTAAAGAGCTTTTATTGGTAAGATAAAAAATCAATTCATACATATTATAGTTACATTGTAACCATGTATAGTATGAAGGTAAACATTTTTCATACAAAATTGTTACAACAAACTAAGTATTAAAGACACAAATCCTAGGTAAAAGGAGTGAATAATGTTGGAATTTATATAAGTTGAATGATTTCCTAAGCTTATCATCTCAAATTTAGGCACATTTAGGTTGACACTTTCCCACACTTCCTAACGTATCTTATTTGGATAACTTTAAAGAACCATATGCCTTGTCTTTGGCTATGATCATTGTATTTGTGTATCCACCCTTAAATCTTTCATTATCCTTTTATTAACTTGTTAAACTCCTACGTGTTTGATTAAACTATCAACATGTCATCAAAATATGACAATAGTAAAACGTAAGAGGAGTTAAACATTTTCATATAACAACAATGATCCGTTTCACATTGTTCCGAAACATAAAAATTTTACTTAAAAAATGATTGCTTTAGTGTTTAGTTTAATTCATATAGACCCAAGTACAACTTAAACATCAAGTTTTCATTTTTGAATTCTTTAAAACCTTAAGGTTGTAACATCTAGACGTCTCCATCAGTGTTTCCTTTTCAGAAGAAAAATATATATAAGCTTGCTCTAATTTTAGTTCTGTTGTCTCTTAACACTTGTTAGCCATAGTTTTATATGTTAGCAATCGATGATAACTAACAATAAAATTTAGAGTTATATAATTTTCCTATCTGTATTTTTTAAAATCAATGTCATATTCCTACACTAATGCTAGTTCATTAGTTTTGAAGACATGTATTGCAACTAAATTCATAATTACATTAACATCTTGCAAGATTAGTGGAACTTGATATACCCAATGCTTTAATAAATAGTAACACAAACCCTTTATGCTTAACGATAGGTTATCTCTTGTATGGTCTAGGATAAAAAAAAATTTCAAATAACTTTTATACACTGACCAATTTGATGAGTCAGTGCAAGTATGAATACAATAACAATATTAAAAGCTCCATATATGTTAAGTATTAGCGGAACATGTTTATCATGTTTATCTTTGGCATTTAGTTAGTTACATCTCTAGCACTTATCATTATAAGTTGTTGTAAATTACCTCCACATATGTAGAAAAGTTAGTTCTATTCTATCTTCAAGTATTGTGTATAAATATTAGATGTAATTCAATGAAAGATTCATTCGGTCATAAAGATTTTCATGGTATCAGAGCCCCACTGGCTCTATACCCTCCAGCCGAGTTTCGACTCATACCCAACCAACACCAGTTGATTTCGATCCTGGTTAATCACAGCGGTAACAATGGCTGAAGAACAGAATGCTCCAAAACCCGAGCCGCCCACTCCCAAACAGAATGCCCTGCATCCTGTTTACACTGTTACGGACATCCAAAAGAAGGTCCGTGTTCTCGATGGAACGAAAGTCTCTTATTCCTCATGGGTGAAGCTATTCACACTTCACGCACGAGGATATGAGGTTAGCAACCACATCGATGGCACGGACCCACCCCCCAAGCAAGACCCATCGTATGATCAGTGGCGGAAAATAGATTCTATTGTTCTACAATGGATCTATGGTACCTTATCGGACGACCTTCTCACACGAGTCCTTGATACCGATTCCACTGCTCTTCAAGCATGGAACCGGGTTAAGAAGATTTTCTTGAACAACAAAGGCTCACGGGCAGCGGCGTTAGAACAACAGTTCATCAACATGAAGTTAAGCTCCATGCCATCCCTTGAAGATTACTGCCAGAAACTAAAGGAGTTAGCCGATCAGTTGAACGTCGTCGATAGCCCCGTCACTGAACACCGACTTGTCTTGCAACTGGTCCACAGCCTTCCGATCGAGTTTGATGCAATCGGTATGATTATCAATCAAAATATGCCTTCGTGGGAAGAGGCTTGCAGCATGTTGCAGTTGGAACAGCACCGACATCGGGCCCGTGCATCGTCCACTTCAACCGAAGCTCTCGCCGCCGTCAATCCTACCGAACCACATCCCACTCCCCGCCACGACTCCTCTCGCTCTCGGGGAAACAATAGTCGTTGGCCGCCCACCGGTCCTAATCGTGACTGTGGCTCCGCCTCCTCCTCCGGGCCTCACCGCAACAACCCACGTCCCACTGGCGCCCCTTCCCCTAAATCTGGACCTCCTCGCAGCCCCTGGAACCCGCAATCTTATCCCCCACTCCCCCTTATTGGGCCAACCCCTACTGGGCTTACCTCCCTGCCCGTTTCCCACACAACCGGGCTGGGCCTCCCCCTGGCTTCCACCTCAGTCGCCAACACTCCCACCCCGCAGGCCCACTTCTCGGATGTAAACCCCTTGGAGCCCAGTGAACTCGGGGTTGCTTTCCAGGCCATGTCCATGGACCCGGGTGCACAGCAGTGGTTCATGGATACAGGAGCATCCAATCATCTCACTTCCGACTCAGGTATGATTTCTGATCCCGGTGTTACTAATATTGAGTCTATTTTGGTTGGCAATGGCAATCGAGTCCCAGTTGTCGGATCAGGTAAAACCACCCTTCCCCACACCAACTCGAAACCCCTCCACCTACACAATATACTCCACACACCCGATATCATCAAAAACCTTATCTCTGTTCGCAAGTCTACTGTTGATAATTCTGTTTCTGTCGACTTTGACCCCTTTGGTTTTTCTGTGAAGGACTACCCGAGTGGGAAGATACTGACCAGACACAATAGCTCCAGCCATCTATACCCGCTCACTGCCGCCACACCTGCTTCCGCCTTTCTTGCTCACGGTGAATCCACGGCTTGGCACAACCGCTTGGGACACCCCGGATCGCATGTTTTAAATTTTTTACGTTCTCGTAATTTGATTAATTGTTCAAAAGCTATTTCGTCTTTCTTTTGTCATTCTTGTCAAATTGCAAAACATAAATGTTTGCCCTTTACTTTATCTACATCTACTACTTTGTGCCCATTTGATATCTTACATTGCGATTTGTGGACTTCACCCGTCCCTAGCAAACAAGGTTATAAATATTACCTTATCTTGCTTGACGACTATAAACATTTTGCATGGGTCTACCCTTTGCGTTTTAAATCTGAAACATTCACTAAATTCACTCAATTATATAATCTTATATCCACTCAATTTAACCAAAAGATTAAAACCTTTCAGTGCGATATGGGCGGTGAATTTGACAACTCACAATTTAAAAATTTTGCCACCAAACAAGGTTTACAATTTCGCTTTTCATGCCCCCCACACGTCCCAACAAAATGGAAAAGCGGAACGCATGATTTGTCGAATTAACGAACTCATGCTCTCCCTCCTCACCTACGCTTCTGTCCCACCCTCCTATTGGGTCGAAGCCCTACACACCTCCATTTACCTTCACAATATCCTCCCCTCCAAACTCCTCAACTTTAACACTCCCACTTCCGCCCTCTACCTGAAACACCCCACCTACACCCACCTTCGTGTGTCTGGGTGTGCGTGTTACCCCAACCAATCTGACACCCGACCACATAAACTAGCACCCCGCTCCACCCGTTGTGTCTTCCTTGGCTACCTACCTGACCATCGCGGCTATCGGTGCCTCGACCTATCCACGGGCAAGATGATCATCTCTCGACATGTCACATTTGATGAATCATCTTTTCCCTTCTCTACTTCATTCTGTCCCCTCCCCACCTCCTATTCATTCCTCGAGGCCGACCCCTCTCCTCTCATCTTTCAGTCACCCACATCCTCCTTCTCACCACCGACACCTTCCCCTCCCTCCCCATCCCACCCCTCCCCTACGCCCTCCCCCTCCTCCAGTCCTCCCGCCAACCCACTGCCCTATTCACCCCGCCACCTACTCCCTCAACCACACCTCCGTCACCCCCACAGCCCAGTCCATCCCCACCCATCACCCTTACCTACTCTCGTCGCCCCAAACCCGCCACCTCCACAGCCACCCAACCTCCACCATCCACCGCCCAACCCCCTCCCCACCCTATGGTCACCCGCTCTAAAGCGGGCAAAACCCTACCCAAAATCCCCTTTAACTTGCACACCACCACTCTCTCCCCGATACCCAAGTCCCACAACCATGCCTTATCTGATCCTAACTGGGCCGATGCCATGCAAACCGAATATAAGGCTTTAATAGGAAATAATACCTGGGATCTCGTACCGCGTCCGAAGGATGCCCACATTATCCGCTGCATGTGGCTTTTTCGCCACAAATTCCATGCCAACGGCACCTTGGCACGTTACAAGGCCCTCCTAGTCGTAAATGGAAAATCCCAACAGGTTGGCATCGACTGCGACGAGACATTCAGCCCTATCGTGAAACCCACGACCATCCAGACCGTTCTTTCTCTAGCACTCTCTAAGTCATGGCCCATTCATCAGCTAGATGTTAAGAACGCCTTCCTTCATGGGGATCTACAGGAAACCGTGTATATGTTTCAACCTCCCGGGTTCGTTGATCATTCCAACCCCACTCATGTCTGTCGGTTAAACAAATCTTTATACGGACTTAAACAGGCACTGAGAGCATGGTACCAACGCTTTGCCACGTACATCATACGGTGTGGCTTCCGCAGCACCACATCCGACAGCTCGTTATTTGTGTATAAACGTGGCAATAACATGGCATACTTACTTCTTTATGTCGACGACATCATACTCACAGCATCCAACAATCGCCTGCTATAACACTTTATCTCCTCCATGTCTCGGGAGTTCTCCATGACTGACCTTGGGAAGTTACATCATTTCTTAGGTATTGAGGTTACCAATACCAAACAGGGCTTGTTCTTAAATCAACAACACTATGCCGCGGATATTTTAAAGAGAGCTAACATGCAAAACTGCAAGCCCTCCAACACCCCCACTGATACAAACTCCAAGCTCAGTGCCAACACCGGCGATCCCTTACCTGATGGCACTTTGTATCGTAGTATTGCCGGTGCACTCCAGTATCTAATGATCACCAGACCGGATATTGCCTATGCCGTCCAACAAGTCTGTCTCTTCATGCATGCACCACGGGAGTCTCACTTTGCATTTCTCAAACGCATTCTACGGTACCTGAAAGGCACTCTAGATCATGGGCTACACTTATCACCTCCAAATCAGTCCATCTTACTGCATACTCAGACGCCGATTGGGGGGGCTGCCCGGACTCTAGACGTTCTACCTCCGGCTATTATGTTTTCCTCGGCGATAACCTGGTCTCTTGGTCCTCAAAACGACAATATACCATATCCCGCTCCAGTGCCGAGGCAGAATACCGAGGAGTAGCCAATGCAACCGCGGAATTAACATGGCTACGTAACCTCCTCCTTGACCTACATGTCCCCATACGACAGGCTTCCATCATCTACTGTGATAACATATCTGCCATGTACCTGTCGCATAACCCCGTTCAACACCAACGCACGAAACACGTAGAAATCGACATTCACTTTGTCCGAGAGAAAGTCCAACTTGGTTCTATACGGGTGTTACATGTTCCCACTGACTATCAATATGCTGATATATTCACTAAAGGGCTACCGCGCATACTCTTCAATCGCTTCAAATCCAGTCTTTGCATTCGCCCAGCTACTGCTTCGATTGCGGGGGACTATTAGCGGAACATGTTTATCATGTTTATCTTTGGCATTTAGTTAGTTACATCTCTAGCACTTATCATGTATAAGTTGTAAATTATCTCCACATATGTAGGAAAGTTAGTTCTATTCTATCTTCAAGTATTGTGTATAAATATTAGATGTAATTCAATGAAATATTCATTCGATCATAAAGATTTTCAGGTATGTGGTTATGCTATCTTATCTTTTATGCCTATTAATTTTATTCATACTCGTCATTAATTTCATCCTTTTACAGGAAAACTGGAGAGGGATTCCCACCAACTTAAATAACATTCCTCATTCCAGAGAAATTAGGGAATATTTTTATGATGATGTGCTTCAAGCCACCCAAAGAGCTATCAAAGATGGAAAAACTCGAGTAAAAGTGGAAATTAATATTCCAGAGCTGAACCCTGAGCAGGTGAGACACGTTTATAATTTAAAGAGTAAATCTCGGTTTTGGTCCCTGTGTTTTGCAAATTGACTCCACTTGAGTACCAACGTTTATTTTGTCTCCCTTTGAGTACCAAAGATTGAAAAAGTTGTCTGTTTCAGTCCAAAATTCTAACGGTGTTAACATTTTCTGTTAGATTTTTGTAAAAAGACCAAAATACCCCTAAGGACTATAAAAATATCACCATCTCCACCACACACCACATACCACCACCACCACCACACACCACCGCCAAAATCCTGCGGTAGGGGGCGTAGCATCGTCGCCGTGAGCAGATTACTCGAAGAGAAGAAACAGAATTCATCACCATCAATACACGATTCACCACGAATAGTGACAACATAAGCAAACCTAATTCCAAAGACGAGAAGACAGAACAAGAGAAATCAAACGAGAAAGTGGCGAAAGAAGCTGCGTTTACCGGTGGACAGATCCATTATTCAATTGTTGGATTTGATGTTTGTGGGATTAACGGGAGCAGAATCGGGCGGTGGTGTGGTTAGCACCGATTAGGGTTTCATGAGGGTCATTCTTGGAAGAGACGCACAAAAAGAGAAGAAATTGGAAGGTGAATTGGGTGTAAATAACATTTCATTTTGCAGAAGAAGACGATGTTTTCATGGATGATGTGTGTTGCTGGTGGCGTGAGGTGCGATGGTGTGAGGTGCGTTGGTGTGTGGTGGCAGTGATGTGTGGTGGTGGTCGTGTGTGGTGTATATGGCGGCAGTGCTGTGTGGTGGTGGTGGTGTGGTGTATACGGCGGCAGTGGTGTGTGGTGTGGGTGTAAGGTGCAGTGGTGTGTAGCGGCGGGGGGGGGGTGTGGGG
>BJCN01328021.1:0-12446 GCA_018326445.1 Flaveria brownii
CCACCGCCACCACGATACCACCTCCCTCCGGTATCCTCTACTTCCACCACCGTCACACTCAACCACCCTTTGCTGGTCACCGTTTGTACGACACTCACGCCGTTCCAGATCTTGGTTTATCAACCATAAGTGGCTTCACATTATAGTCTGGATTTGGGTACTTCAACCACCGCCATCTCCACCGCCCTCTTTGCCGCCAGCCACCACCACTACCGTCACCACCACCCTTCGCCCCCCTAATTTACACCTTGAGGTCCCTCCAAGGCCGCATCATCTGCAACACCAGCGACAAGACCCTCAACGTTGAAGTTGTTCGACTCGCACCTCACCCTTTGCGGTCCCCGTGCCCAAAAGGGTTTCGTCGAAGGTGGAATTGAGTTGGAATCTCAGGGTTTTTCGGAGGTCTAGTGGTGCTAAGGTGTGTTCTTTTTGTTGATTGTTGTTGTGATTTTGATTTGGATGTTGGGGATTATGTTTGGTAGAAAACACACAAGAGAAAATGTTATTTTTTTCCTTTAGTTACAGTGGTTTACATTTGTTTACATTACAGATTGGTTTACATCATGTATATGTATGTTCTTGTATTATATTATGTTAATGGCAAACACCTTCACTTGCCAATTCAGCCCGTTATTTTTTTCATTCGGTTGTTAAGTTGTTGACTGTTATTCATATGATGTAATTAACTGTTCTTCAATGTAATTCACTGTATTATGTATGATTTTATGTTTAACTCAATGTTTTTTGTTGTTAATACATCATGTTTCTTTGATGTAATTCATAGTAAAAACTTACAATATGATGTAATTCGATGTAATACGTAACGTTCGAAAAAATTTTAAAATAAATTTCGAGACTATATTAGAATTAAAGAGAATAACAAGACGAGTTTAATGATGTAATTTTTATAAAAAAATAACAATGTATAAAAAAGTTATGAAGGTTATAAAAACAAAGGGGGTAAAAATTTTAAATATAAATAAAAAAGAACTAGGGAGAAATAGAGGGACGTGTGTCATTTTAGTGTTAAAAGCTGATTTCAAATAAGGATAAAATGACTATTTTACCCTTTAGTATTAAAAAAAGAATTAAAAGATCTAGTACACTAATTTTTTGATCAATGGTTGGTATGAGGTTAAAGGGTTCTCACAAAAAGGATGAGTTCTTATTTGAACCACATCCTATATATATATATATGTATGTATATATATATGTATGTATATATATGTATATAGATGTATATATATGTATATGTATATATATGTATATATATATATATGTATATGTGTATATATATATGTATATGTATATATATATATGTGTGTGTATATATATATATGTGTGTATATATATATGTATATGTATATATATATATATGTGTGTGTGTGTGTGTATATATATATTAACTTTTGATAATTAGTTTATTACCTTAACATTTAAACAACAAATCCTAGTAATTTGAAGCTTATATCACGTTAAAAACTTAGTTATTTAAAACTTGGATCTTTTGAGACATTATTTTGGGATAATTATTTTTATGATTATTATGACTAAGTTGTGCTATTATCTTGGGATACTTATGTTTATGTTTGTTGCGTCAAGCTATTAACTTTACATACATTTTTATGATGATTATGTTTTATCTTTGGTTATTTTTATATTTTTATGATTGTTAGAACTTTACATACATTTTTTATATTTTACATAATACATTTTTTATATTTTATATACATTCTTATTTGTTTGTGTTCATTTGGTTATGTGTTTGCAAACAAGTTCAATTCTTTAAAGAAAGAACATGAATAACTATTATGTTTACTTATGTGTTCGTGAACATAATCAATGCTTACGAATGAACATTAACAAGGCTTCGTTCTATTCCTTTGGAGCACTATTCCCATAGATAACAAATAGTCCAAAAATATAATGACTTTGGGTTGATTGGAATGACTTATTCAAACACTTAATAATGAGGTGAAAACTACAAAAGAAGTATAAGATTGACCTATTAATTTATCCCCACCACAAGAAGTCAGGATAATAATTTGTAGCGTATCATGTTATGCGTCTATGTGATGCGAGAGCAAATAAATAACTTTAATCTATTTTTTATATCAATTTACAAGGTTAAAATAGTATGATTTTATAAAAGATTTTAACCATATGTCACAATCCAACTTATAAATAAAAAAGGACAATTAAGATATTTAACAGTGACAAATAATCAACTACATGAATTGGTTACAACTTGAGATGGATTTGATTACTGAATGAAGATAAGTCAAAATCAAGTTAGGGTTTATAATCATATATAAGAAATAAACACACATCATTTATTTGAAATAAACACATATCATATATATGAAAATTCATTTGCCATTGACATTCTTCACAAGTTTACAAACTTTCTAGCCTTTAAGAACCTCTCTCATCTCCATCCACATTCTAATATTACAAACAAAAAATCTTGTGAACCTTTGTTATCTGCTATTTTATAGTAAACAATTA
The DNA here is from genome assembly GCA_018326445.1 of Flaveria brownii. Classification (NCBI taxonomy): domain Eukaryota; kingdom Viridiplantae; phylum Streptophyta; class Magnoliopsida; order Asterales; family Asteraceae; genus Flaveria; species Flaveria brownii. Next base: position 2,509 of record BJCN01328021.1, read on the forward strand.
AAAGAAAAAATGGTAGTTAATTGGAAGAGCTCATGTGAAGTGCAACTAATGATGCATAGAATCCGTCCTTAATATCGATCAATTTTTCATGCTTTCCTTTCTCAACGATCACTCCATTTTTAACGACTGCAATGACATCAGCGCCCTTAATGGTAGACAACCGATGAGCCACCACTACTGTAGTGCGGTTAACCATGATCCTATCCAACGCGTCTTGAACCACTCTTTCTGACTCTGCATCGAGTGCACTTGTAGCCTCATCTAGTAGTAGTATCTTAGGGCTCTTGACTATCGCTCTAGCAATAGCTACTCTTTGTTTTTGTCCACCTGACATTTGGACTCCTCTTTCTCCTACCATTGTATTGTAACCCTGCAATTCACACGTTATCAATTAGTACTAACTTTTATTAGTACCAGCGGTTGTCATCTCAACCCACACAACTCGATTTGGGTTGTAATTTTTTAGGTCAAAACAAAATATTGTAGCTAAAGTGTACGGGTCAAACAGATTGAAAGTGACCTAGATGTTTATATTATTAATGCATACCTTTTAAAATCGCTTCCTTTTTGAAATTCTAAACTTATGTTGTAGCAATGTTGTTATTGTATTCATAAAACATCCATTAGTTGATAATAAGAAATTTTACAAAAAAGCGTCAATAGATCAACCTATTTTGACTCCATAAGCGTTGATTTGTATTATAAATGGCCGTTTCACCTCGAATTATTGTTATAGGCTTTTGTAATAAAAGAACTACTTAGTTATAAGAACAATAAAAAAAGACGAAAAGAAGTGTCATATGTGTTACCCAAATAGCCCATTTCAACCAATACTAAATTTGACCCGTTTTGACCCATTATCCAACGTGAAATAAACGAACCTGTTGTAAGCTGCTAATGAACTTGTGGGCATTGGCCAACTCCGCAGCAGCTATAATTTCAGACTCGGTAGCATCACCGTCCTTTCCATAAGCAATATTTGCCCGAATGGTGTCATTAAACAAGACGGGTTCTTGGCTAACTAGACCCATCTGCATCCTGAGCCACTTGAGTTGGAACTTTTGTAACTCAATTCCATCCAATGTGATACTACCCGAATCTGGATTGTAAAACCTTTGTAACAGTTGGATAACTGTTGATTTCCCGCTTCCACTCTCACCAACCAATGCCACTGTCTTGCCACTATGGATTGTCAAGCATAAATCACGGAATATCTCAACATCAGGTCTGGTGGGATATTTAAAACTAATGTGACGAAGCTCGATCTCCCCTTTGACCGTTTCCAAAGTCATACCCGACTCATCAGTCGGGTCAATCTCTGACTTCCGATCTAGAATCGCAAAAACCGAGACCGCAGAGCTTTTTGCCTTACTTGTATCGGGTGCAAACGAGCTTGATTGAGACACTGCTAATGCCGCCATTGTTAAAGCAAAGAAAACTCTAAAAACATCTGTAAAGTGAGTTTTCCCCGCCTCAACAAACCGGGCTCCAGCATAGAAACTGGCTGCATACATACAAAACAGTAGGAAGAACGAAACCCCAAACCCAATTCCACTAATCAATCCTTGTTTGATCCCTGTTTTCTTCGGGCCCTCACATTTATTTCTATAAAGTTGCATAACTTTCTCTTCTGCACAAAAAGATGCTACTGTCCTTATACTTCCAACAGCATCAGTAGCCACCTGGCTTGCTTCCTCGTACATCAATTTAGCATCAGCACTAAACCCTTTCATGAATTGCATCTGAACATATCCATTAGCACTCATTAATGGGATCAAAGCAAGAATTATCAGAGCTAACTGCCAGCAAGCTGTAAAGGCTATAACTAAACCGGTGATAGCAGACGATGAGTCTTGAACAACTTGAGCAAGTGCATCACCAACCAACCCACGGACACTGGCGGCATCAGTTGACAACCTTGCACCGATCGCACCACTTGAGTTTTCTGGCTTATCAAACCAAGCAACCTCCATGCTGATCACTTTCTCAAAGCATAATGATCTGATTCTTTTTATAAGTTTTGATCCGGCAACAGAGAAGAGATAAGATCTTCCCGGATAAGCTAGAAACGATACAACTCCCAAGATTACAAACATTAGAGCCCAGAATCTTGAGTCTGATTTCATTTTGTGTGGTGGTTCATAGAATGTTTTAATCATGCTTGAAAGCAGGATGCTAAAAATTGGGAATATTGTACCGTTAATAATAGCTGCTACTGCACCGATTATGATTACTGGTAATTCTGGTTTGTTGAGATATGCAAGGCGGCGGAGTGGGACTTTGGGTGGTGTTTTTGAGGTTTCCTCTGCTTCTTCAGTGTCCATGGATTCTGGTGGCATGACACCAAGTTGTGGCGGCAAACCGTATGACATGGACATTGAGTGGCGGCGGCTGCTTGATGACCCCCTGCTCAGTGAACGTTGGTAGGATATTTTTTTACTTGAAAGACTTCTGATTTCCTTACCAGATTCTGAGTTATCTTGCTCCTCTGTGTTATGATCTTTATTAACTTCTTGTAGTTTTATAAGTTGAGAGTATGCTCCTTCGGGATCCTTGAGTAGCTCTGTATGTGATCCTGATAAAAATTTCAATTTACTAATTGTTATACATTTGATTTTCAGAAGGAAGTATACCATAAAAAGAAAAAGACTTTGATTTAGTTGGTGTTTTTGGTTATTTCCACATACAAAAATGCGCAACTTTTTTTAAAAACCTTGAGCCTTAAATCTGACTTGTGAGTCGATGTGGCAGTAACCCTAAATTTTTTAAAAAGCTTGACACTTTAATCTGACTAGTGAGTGGAACTGAAGTTGGTTACTCAAATCAGAAATTAAAGTTGGTAACCTGACAAGGGTTTTTAAATCTTATCTGCTTATTTTAAGGTAAATAAGCAGTTTTCAAATAACAACTTAATACAAGGCTAAGCATACAAGCACTTTTATATATGCAATTTGCAGTAAAATAAACATAAAACTACCTTTCTCAACCATCTTTCCCCGATGAATAACTGCAATCATGTCGGCATTTCTGACTGTGCTTAAACGATGTGCAACAATGACAGTTGTTCTATTCACCATTATCCTGTCCAAAGCCTCTTGGACAACCCTCTCAGATTCTGCATCAAGTGCACTTGTTGCTTCATCCAAAAGGAGGATTCTGGGATCTTTAAGAATTGCTCTGGCAATAGCAATTCTTTGCTTTTGTCCACCGGAGAGTTGTGTTCCATGCTCACCAACCATGGTGTCAAGTCCCTAAAAAGTTTATATAACAGCCAAATTCGATTAAAATCTTCATGGAAAGCAAAAATATTAAAAAGGATAAAACGGTGGTGTTGGAATTGTTTAGTAACACTGCTTTATTACACTTTCTTCATTAGTGTCATCTAAAGACAATTAAACGCATTTAATCTCTTAGGGGTGTTTGGAATTGTTTAGTAACACTGCTTTATGTTTTCTGAAATACTCAAGTTTGGAATAATCAATTTCAAATTGTTTATTGAAAAGAATTTATTTCACTCACAAATAATTTCATGACAAGTTTGATCAAACAATCTTAAACACCCTCAAAACAATTTAATGTTGTATCCAAACATAATAAGCAGATAGACAATTCTAACAAGCAATTACAAACCTGAGGCAGTTTATCGATAAATTTAGCAGCATTTGCAAGCTCTACTGCAACTCTAATCTCATCCATTGAAGCACCAGTTTTCCCGTACATAATATTCTCCTTGATGCTGGAAGTAAACAAAACCGGTTCTTGGCTAACAAGACCAATTTTCTCGCGAATCCATTTTAGTTGAAATTCTTTAAGATTTATATTATCAATAAGAACTTCCCCTGCTTGAGGATCATAAAATCTCTCTATTAAGCTAATCACCGTGGACTTTCCACTCCCACTTTGACCAACCAATGCTGCAGTCGTCCCACTTGGGATACAAAGAGAAAACCCATTAAATATTTGCTCATCAGGTCTTGCTGGATAAGTGAAGTGCACATCTCTTAATTCTATATCACCACGAATATCGTTTAATACTTTCCCTTTTGTGTCATATGCATCAATTTCAGGCTTTCTGTTTATAGTTTCAAACATCTTGTATGCTGCTGCCCGACCCGCAGCAAATGCACTTAAACAGGGAGATGCCTGCCCAAGAGACCTGGAAAATACCATATATAGTGAATACAGCTCAATGATGTGTGGCGAAATAGGTAGGTCGAGTAGTACGTCAAAATGGGTAAATCGTTTGTAAGGGTTGAAACGGGTATACTAAAAACACTTTTTATCCAAAAGTTGAAGTTTTCTTCTTTTTTTAATGTGCATCATATATTATTACATAAATTATTCAATGATAATCTAACTTGTTAAATAAAAAGGAATCTGCATAGAAATATATCTCACTGTTTACTTTTTGCTATAGTGTGTATTGGACTTTAAACTTATCATTTGGATTAACCAACTTCTGAAACTTACCTTCTGACGCAAAAAGCATAAAATTAGATACATATACATGCAGAAAGTTTTAAAAGTTGGTTACATACAAAAACAAGTTTTAAAAGGGTAATCCATACAACAGTATAATGTGAATAGTTAGATTTACGAATATTTGCCCATGCAGTTGCCCTCAAATAAAATGATTTAAAAGGTTTAATAGTTCAAAAATCCATGTTGGATGACTTCAGCATGTTTGGCTTGTTTGCCCGATTTCAATTGTTCCCATTTCTTGCTAACTATTTTTTTTAACCCACTAAAGAAAAAACATGATCCAAATTGACCTGTTTATAAATAAATAGATCAAAAATTGCCCCTTTCAATGAGATAGATGTAGAAAGAGAGAGTCTGCTCACATGGATCCAGTCAGCACCGCAAAAATTACAGTAAGCACAGTGCCTCCATCGTATCCCCTGTCTAGTATCATCTTTGCACCATACCAAACAGCCAAAGCATAACTACAGAATACAATAAACATCATTGATCCAAGACCAAGGCCAGTGACTAGGCCTTCATGAACACTAGAATTATAAGCATCAATAAGTGATTTATTGTAATCTGCAACCGCTTTCTTCTCCCCGGTGAAAGAAGCAACCTAAAAGAAAGGGATAAATGGTGTAAGAAGGCAACATTTTTGTTTAAAGACAAGTTTGTAAAAATCATTCTAAAAGTTCAACATTTCATAATTTCATATTTACCTTTAAAACAATAAAAACTATCATATCTGCTAGTTTCAGAGTAAATGAAATAAGTCGGTACTTCTTACAATCTTGTTTCACTGAATATGCGAATATTATTTGCTGAGATTATTCAGCGTGATGACGTCTTTTCCGTATTCATTAATTCAGTGAAACTCATTATGGAATGGGTAAGTGCGTTTTTGAAGTAATTCAAGTGATATAACAAAGAAACTCTCGTGAATGTGATGATCTTATTAGCCTCAGTCGACTGCCTTTAAATAGGCTTACAATGCATAAACAGAAAAACGAAAATAACTCAAAGGAAGACTCAACTACTTAGCTAAAAACCAGCTAACAAAATAACAACTCAACTATGACTGACTTATTCAACTTGACCCACACATTCGACTCATGAGACTGTTAACTTCAAACTCCCACGTGAGCATGACTCCATTCTTCAATATCCTCCCCTAAACTAAGCATCCTCTGCTTAGTTTATTTCCATGACACCCATGGCTTTCCTGAACTTCTTGAAGTCTTCCAACTTTAGAGGCTTAGTCATCACATCAGCTATTTGATGTTTAGTGTCACAATACACCAGCTTCACCACTTCATCATTCACCATGTCCCTTAAGAAATGATATCTAACATGAATGTGCTTTGTCTTCCTGTGCATAACTGGGTTTTCAGACAGCTTAATCGTAGAAGTATTATCACACATTATCTTCATTACACCTTCTATCTTTTCACCTAGATCTTCCAGCAACCCTTTCAACCACATATAGTGACACGCACAGTGAGTAGCAGCAACATACTCGGCTTCCGTAGAGGACAAAGTGACTATTTCTTGCTTTCTTGAGCTCCAACAAATAGCAGTTCCACCATACAAGCAAATGTACCCAGAAGTACATTTTCTATCTTCCACATCTCTTGCATAGTCGCTATCCGTGTACACTTCTAACTTCACCAGGCTTTTACTAGAATAATATAAACCATAAGAAAGTGTACCTTTTAAATATTTTAATACCCTTTTTGCACATTCCCAATGCTCCTTCTTTGGTTGAAACATGAACCTAGCTAGTAAGCATACCCCATAGCTGAGGTCAGGTCTTGTCACAGTAATGTACATCAAGCTTCCAACCAATCTTTTGTAACTTGTTGAATCATAGTCCTCCCCTACTCCTTGCCTAGTCAGTACAGTTCCTTGTACTATAGGATTCTCTACAGATTTGCTGTCTTGCATTTTAAACCTGGCAATTACTTCATTTGCATACTTCTTCTGATTCATGTAAATCCCAGTCTCATCTTGTTTAACTTCAATGCCCAGAAAATATTTCATCAACCCCAGATCAGTCATTTCAAATTCCCTTTTCATTGATTCCTTAAATTGATTGCACATAGCAGAGCTTGACCCAGTGTATATTAAGTCATCTACATAAAGACTGACTATAATTGTGTTCCCCCATACCCTTTTAATAAATAAAGTGTGGTCATACCTGCTTTGTTTGAATCCTTCTCTCTTGAAGTACCTCTCTATACGATTGAACCAAGCCCTGGGTGCTTGTTTCAATCCATACAAAGCCCTTTTGAGCCTGTACACCTTGTTTTCTTCTCCTGTCTTGACAAAACCAAGAGGCTGTTCAATGAATATTTTCTCCTTAAGCTCCCCATTCAAGAAAGCACTTTTTACATCTAATTGGAATATTTTCCAATTGTTTTGAGCAGAGATGGCCAGAATAGTCCTTATGGTATCCCACCTTGCCACTAGGGCAAATACTTCCTCATAGTCAACCCCTTTTTGCTGTGCATACCCCTTCACTACCAACCTAGCCTTGTATTTGTCAACCTTTCCTTCTTCATTCACTTTGGTTTTGTATAACCATTTTACTCCAATAGGAGTAGCATCAGCAGGAGCTTCTACAAGCTCCCAAGTCCCATTTCTTTCAATTGCATTGATCTCTTGTTTCATTGCTTCCACCCATCTTGTTTCTTTGCTTGCTTCTTTGTAATTAGTGGGATCACCTTGTTCAGTATACATTGCATACCCATCTTCTTCATCTTCAGATGCTTCTTCACCAACTTGATAGTCTTCCATCCATATAGGCCTCCTCCTTCTCCTGGTGTTCAGTTGCCCTGTGGAACTATCAGGATTGTTAACATCAGGATCTTGGATTCTCTCAGGGGTATCATCAGGTGCTCTTGAACTTGATGGCATATCATTAGAGGGAACCATTCTTTCATTTTCTCCATGCTCTTGACTGCCTTGGATATTACTGCTCCTTCCTTCTTCTTCATTGATTATGGCTTGTTCACTTAGTTCTCCTTCAATTAACAATTCACCACCTTCTGCATTTCCCCAATCCCAGTGCTTGTCTTCTTCGAATATCACATCCCTGCTTATTATTATTCTTTTACTGATAGGATCATATAGCCTGTAGGCTTTGGAGCCTGGACTTATCCCAAAGACAACACACTTTTGACTTCTAGCATCCAACTTGGTTCTAACTTGAGCTGGAACATGGACATGAGCAATGCAACCAAATATCCTTATGTAATCTACATTAGGCTTATTGCCAGACCATAATTCTTCTGGTACTTTCTTATCTAAGGCTCTAGATATGCATCTATTCATGATGTGACAAGCCCATACAGTTGCTTCTGACCAAAAACACTTGGGCACTTTTGTTTCCACAAGCAGGCATCTGACCATGTTCATCAATGTTCTATTCCTTCTTTCTGCCACCCCATTTTGCTGTGGGGTGTATGCAGTGGTCAATTGCCTCTTAATGCCACGCTTCTCACAGTACTCATTGAACTGTTGAGATGTGAATTCTCCACCCCTATCACTTCTCAAAGTCTTAATATGTGTATCAATCTCATTTTCAACTAGAGCCTTAAATTTCTTAAATTGATCAAAGCATTCTCCCTTATTACCTAATAGATATACCCAAGTCTTCCTAGTATAGTCATCAATAAAAACTAATACATACCTTTTCCCACTAGGAGATGTTGGAGTGATGGGTCCACACAGGTCTGTGTGTACTAACTCCAATCTGTGACTTGATCTCCATGTAGCTTTCTTGGGAATGGCTATTCTGCTTTGCTTCCCAACATTACAAGTTTCACACATTCTAGTCTTTCCACATACTTTGGGTAGTCCTTTGACCATCTGTTGATACTGCATCATCCTGAGAGCTTTGTGATGCACATGACCCAGTCTCTTATGCCATGTGCTGGTGTTGTTGTCTTCTACTACTTGCATACACCTGACATTTGAAACTGTGTGGTGGCCATGAACAATGAACATTCTGTTCTTTGACATCACAAACTTCATAATAAGGCCCCTACTTGGATGGTATACTTGACACTCTCCATTCTCAATCACCACTTTAACCTTCTTCTCTTGAAGTTGTCCAATGCTTATAAGATTTGAAGTTAGACTTGGTATGTAGTAGACATCAGTGAAAGTCTGTTTTATGCCTTCAATTTGAAAACTCACATCTCCTATACCACACACCTCCAACTTTAATCCATTTCCAAGCTTGACAGTGTTCTTAAATTTCTCATCCAGCCTGGTGAACCACCCTTTCACTCCGGTCATGTGGTTCGAACAAGCTGAGTCAAGGAACCAATAGCCTCTACTTGTGTTCTTCTCTTCATCTGCAATTGCCATTTGGACTAACTCCTCCATGTCTTTGCTTTCTTCTTTAACAGCTTGTACCATTAGAAGCAACTCCTCATTCTCATCGAATTCAGTAAAGTTTGCAGCAGCTTTCTCTTCTTGTGTACATTCAAATTGGAAATGCCCCATTTGATGACACTTGTAACATTCAACTTGGAACTTATCGAAATTACTTCTTCCTCTACCTCTTCCTCTGCCTCTTCCTCTTGTTGCTCCTCCTCTTCCTCTACCATATCCCCTTCCATAACTTGCTTCATCAACCTTCAAAGCATGCTCATCTCCATCCTTTTTGGTAATCTTCTGTTCATGGACCATCAAGGAGCTTTGAAGTTCATCTATGGTAAAGGCATCAAGATCCTTTGATTCTTCAATAGAACACACCACATAGTTAAAGTTTGGAGTGAGTGTTCTAAGGATCTTTTCCACTACCTTGACATCATTCATGTCTTCACCATTGTTTCTCATCTCGTTTGCACTGTCATCACCCTCCCAAAGTACTCCTCAATGGATTCTCCTGTCTTCATCTCTAGTGTTTCAAACTGTCTTCTTAGTCTCTGTAGTTGAGCCCGCTTAACACGATCATTCCCTTTATACTTTGTCTTCATGGCCTCCCAAAGCTGCTTCGCAGTCTGCTTCTGCTTGATCGTGCACAAGATGCTCTTGTCAATGGAATAAAAGAAATAATTCATGGCTTTTAGGTCCATGAGTTTCATCTCCGCAATTTCTTTTCTCCTTGCATCCGACACTTGATCTCCCTCCTTAGGCTCAACATAGCCTTTCTCTACAGCAGGCCAGAACTCCTTGGACCTCAGAAGATTCTCCATGACCATGCTCCAGTGGTCATAATCTCCATCAAACTTGGGAATAACGAAGCCTTGTGATGCGGTGTGAAAGTATATGTATTTTTGATAAAGAATTTTTTTGCACAGATTCAGTTTTAAATGGTTGTTACTACTACTAACTACATACAAAAAAGGCAAGTGCACTTATCGTGAGGTAATATAGTGATGGTAACAACCGAGTATCAATCCGTGGACACACTAAGACTACTCAACAATCCTTGTAATTGACTATCAATTTTTGTTTAA
>BJCN01328050.1:0-20393 GCA_018326445.1 Flaveria brownii
ATCCATCTTCATCTTTTTTTTGTTTGGAGTGGAACCACATGTCCAAACCGCTTCCCGTTCCAGTTCTTATCACCACCTCCTATCTTCTTCGCCTCCACCACAATCTCCTCTCACTCATCATACAACCTACCCCCCAGGTCTACAGCTGATCAAAAGGTACTTGTTCAGGCAGCAATCAAATGCCTGTGTATATCAGCCGGCAACCCCTGGACATCTCTCTTAATCTTCCTTGATATCGGAGTCACCTGATCAGGCACCAGCCTTGCTATCTCATTGAATTTGGTGGTATACTGTTGATGCATCATAGTTCCCACTTCCAGCTGTAGGAACTCCCTTTCAATCTTGTCCAATTCCCTGTGAGGACAGAACTCCTCAATCACCAACTTTTTCAGTTCTGGCCACCTCATCTTCCAAATGGCCCTGCTGCCCTCGGCCTAGACAATGTTGTCCCACCAGCATAAGGCCGAGTCCACCAACGAGTGGTGGCAAACTTCACCTTCAGATCTTCTTAGCACTCGCTGATGTCAAGCACCACCCCCATCTCCCTCACCCATCAGGGAGCAGCAGCAGCATTGCCGTTCCCGTTAAAAGTCAGGGGCTTGCATCTCTGGAATGACCCATAGTTACATCCTCATATAGTTTCTTGCACCGATTCCTCCTCCTCCTCCTTAATCGAGACAATAGTCTCAGTCTTCGATTGTTCCCTTTCCTCCCTTCCTGTGGTCTTTCTCTTCTCTTTCTTCTCATCCTTCCTTACAGCCTTAATCACTTCAGTCACTACAGACGGTAGAATCATCTGCATGACTTGATGGACTTCCTTTAGCACTTCCTCTTTCATCGAAGCCCTTGAGTTCGCACTCTCATCACCACCTTCCTGGTGATGCATCTCGGGCTCTTCTCGCCCTCTCAACAGTCTTAGTCTTATTCCTAGTAACATGCGGTTTAGCACCACGTCCTCCCTGTGCTCCACCCTTAGAGGCCTTAGATGATCTACCTCCAGCCATTCTCTAATCATTATAAGATTCAAACACTAAAATGGTCATTCAATGTTATAGCTCAGTTCATGTTAAGTATAGTAAGTTCCTAATTACAGTAGCCATGCCACTTACTTTACTCTTCACACCCCAATCATTTACTATCCTGACTACATCAGTATCTAAATCTACTAAGAACACATAAGTCAAATAGCACATGCACATAATACTGGTTAACTTTAAGAAAAGAAATACCTGATGGTACATATCTACTCGGGCTAACATCCCTCCATTCATCCTATTTTCAGTTTAAGTAGGTTTTTGAAAATATTTACCCAATTCTCTTAAAATTTGGCTTTGATACCAACTTGTAAGGCCCCGTTCCCGGGACGCTTACAGCTGCACAATAGTAGCACTAAACATACATAGTAGTATACATTTCACAAAACAATGTAGCAGAATTTCATTAACAAAAGCCCATTCATTTCATTTATAATTACTGTTGTTAAGCAATACATCGTTGTTCATTAGTTACAAAAGATTGTTTAAATGCATTACAAAACAACAATATCAAAACATGAATGGATGTCAATCATGCCTCGCCGAGTAGCTTCACCCTCGTGCCATCCTCGGCAATATTTACCTGCTAACTAAAAATGTATAAAAGTCAGCGTTGCTGAGTGAGTTCTAGTTTTAAAAGTATTAAAATACCTTGTATAGACATATGAAAATATCCTTTGTTGTATAATACCTCCTTTAATTTGGTATGTGATCACACATCATACATACATCGACGAAATATTTTCTTTCATTAATTACTGTACGCATTTGTTCATTTCATACTTTTATCATTATCTTTCACTTTCTTACGGACCAATGTGAAATACCTCGAACATTATGCACAAAGCTGATGCTGTACCTGTGGTCTATAAATAGACCATAAACATTGTGCACTAAGCTGACCCAGTCACCTAGGGTATGCTACAAGGGTCCCTGTTAGTCTCAATGACTGACCCTGCATGCATCATTCGGGTTAGCTAAACCGCATACTGTTGAGCTAACGACAACATGGTCGTGCAACTCCCATTCCTTTGCTTGCAAGAATTGGATTCTTTCATTTATGTTCCACTTTTCTTCATCATTAATCTTTCACTTTTATTAATGATAATTCTTTATGATTATGATCATAAACACACCACGTAAGGTCACACAATAATAATTAATATGGAACATAAAAACAGCTCATAATTATGCATAATAATAACCATTAAAACCCAAAAGTCAAACTAGGGTCAAACCCTAATCATTCTGTTTTTCACTAAAATTTCAGAAAATTTCTAAGTGTCTTGGGCGCATGAGCACTATTCAGCCGTAAGAGCCCTGTTTAGGCGCATCAGCACTATTTAGGCGCATGGCCCTACACTTAATCTTTTTTCCTACTGAGTCTTGGGCGCATGAACTATTCAGGCGCATTGGCACTATTGGGGCGCATCATCCTATACTTAACTTTCTAAGGCACATTTTCCAGGTACATGGACCCTATTTGGGCGCATGACCATACTTAATATTTATCTAAGGCAAAAAGGCTAGGCACTGGGCCCTGTTTGGACGCATGAGCAATACTTAGATCTTTCTAAGGCATTTTCAGGCACATGGGCCTTATGTAGGCGCATGAACCTTCTATTTAACATGCTTCTCGAATGTTTTCAGTCCCGAACGATCATATCAATCTACTCTAAGCTTATTAATACCTATATAACATGCACATCACTTAAACAATCATAAATCATCACTATACATGCACAATTACATACGGTTACACACAAAAATATAAAATCATTTTTGATACATTTTCATCCCCAAAAAGAGTTAAAGCATGTAAAAATACGGGGTCTAGAACTCACCTTAGCTACTTCAAACTTCAAACTCTCCAATTTGAACTTTTTGAACAACTATAACACCTAAAACATGTCAAGAACACATACCCGAACACATGTACACACATAAGAACATGTAGAAATCCGTTTCATGGTTGAAAATCAATAAAACCAAACCAAAAACACAAAGAACACTTACTACTTCGTGAATTCAGCTTCTTTTTCTTGAAAAACCGAGAGAAAGACTTCTGTTCTCCTTTCTTTCTTCTTTTAGCCGAAAAAAAGGATGTGAAAGCTTGTTATAGGGGGCCATACCCATAATATAATAAAATATTTTAACTTTTGTACTTTTTACACTTTATATCCTCCTTTTTATTCCATTTCTTTTTCTATCTACATACTTTTCCTTTTCCTTTCTTGTTATTTTTCTTTCTTGTATTTTGACAAAATATCTAGGTGTTACAGAATCAATCATCAATGGTCCACATACTCCTACCATCACTATAGGTCAAACTACCTCACCAAACACTAATGCATCAACCTTTACAGAAAAAGACCTTAAAGTAATAAACCATGATCAGAAAGCATTCAGGGCTTTAAGTATGTGTTTATCTCAAGATATCTACAACCGTTTTTCCAAACACAAGAGTGCAAAATCCTTGTATGATTCTTTGTGTGAGTTTTATGATGGTAATGAAGACTTGAAGAAGGACAAAAGAGCCCAAGCTGAAAAGGAGTTTAATTCATTTGTGGGATAAAAAATGAAAGCCTTACTGACCTTACCAACTAATTTATATCTGTTTCAAGCAACTTAAATAAATATGATGAACAATGTAACCATGAACACGTTACTAAGCACTTGGACTCTGTTCCACCACAATGGATCTTGCAAGTTAGGATGTTGAAGCCGGACAGAAACTTTGCTAATTATAATCTTATGGATGTCATCAATAAACTAAAATCTTTTGACTTGGATTTGAAAAGGAGGGAATATAATCAATCCACGATGCCAGCCACAGTATATCCATAAAATGTTGCATTGATTTCATCCGCTATAAACTCGTTCATGTATGGTTCAGTTTATGGTGGGTCTACGGGTTATGGCATATGAGACAAGTCTAGTGGTGGATCTACAAGTGTTGGTTCAAGTTTAAAAACATTTGTCACTGCTTAAATTCCATCTAATATAATGGCATTATTTGGAATGTTTGTACACAACTATGAAGCCTTGGTTGTAGGGGAGCTAAAGGAAAGAGGAATGACTATTGAAGACATGTATAGGGTGGATCTTGATGACTTAGAGGAAACTGATATCCAATGGCAGATGCCATGCTCATGTTGCGTGCAAGAAGGTTTTTGGAAAGAACATGCAGGAAAAACTTTGGCTGTCAAAATCAAAATCCAAAACTTTGATATGATAATCAAAATCAAAACTCAAAACTTTGATATGATAAGTCCAAATTAGGATGTTTCAATTGCAAGCAATTAGGCCATTTCAAAAGAGAATATCCTTCTCTAATAATCACTGAACCGGGAACGTCTGGAGCTTCAAAAGTCATTCGGATCACTGACAAAGAAGAAGACAAGCCAAAGAAGGAAACAACACTAATCTAAAACTTTGATTGGAGTACTAAAATCAAAGAAACTAAAGAAGAAATTAATCATACACTGATGGCTGAGGTGGTGGAAAGTGATGTGAATTTGGTTGAAGACTTTGATTCTTTCAAGAAATTCAGATGTGAAATTTAAGATGATGAGGTTTTTAAAGATGAGGTGCAACAGGTTGTAGCTGGTGATGAAAAGGTTTTTGAGATTGGTAAAGAGAAGGGTTGTTGTAAAGCTGTTAAAGAAAAGGTGATTGTTTGTGAAGCTGCTGAAGTAGGGAAACCATAAGAAGTTGAAGCAAGTGAAATGAAGCTGGATGTCTGTAATCAAGGAAAGAAAGAGGAAAGTAAAGCTAAGGAGGCTAGGAAGAAAGCATTGTAGTAGGAAGAAGGCAAGAAGAACACTCTAGTCTGTCAATGCTAAAAGGCCCTAGCTGCTGAAAAAGCAGTTATGGGTCTCTCTTATGAGGTAATCCAACATATGTGTTCTCCTCCATGCAAAATTCGTTTATTTGGGGTTTATAAAGCTAACAGATTATTGTTAGATAATGAAAAAGATTTAAAACAAATAAACAAGGAACTTAAGACAAATGAGTCAAAATATTTTGTTAAGTTAAATGAAGCTTTAAACGAAAATGAGCATTTAAAAAGAAATCTTTTGGAGAGAAATGTTGAAATAAATGCTTTAATAGAATGTGTGGCACTTGCTGAATTCGCAACGAGCAAATTAAAAACAAAACTTGAAAAATGGATAATATGTGGGATGAAACATGAGGAGCTTTGCAAGAAACAATGTGGGGCTAGAATTAAGACTG
This sequence comes from Flaveria brownii, assembly GCA_018326445.1. Taxonomy (NCBI): domain Eukaryota; kingdom Viridiplantae; phylum Streptophyta; class Magnoliopsida; order Asterales; family Asteraceae; genus Flaveria; species Flaveria brownii. The sequence goes on from BJCN01328050.1 coordinate 5,271, forward strand.
GTTTGGGAAGGAAAGAAACTACTCATGTTTATCCTCCTCCAAGTACTAATTGTTATTCTTATATGCCTACACCTCATCCAACCAATGAATTAATTAAAAAAAGATACTAATAGTTTGTATGCAGGTTTAGAAGGAATAAATCATAAGAAGATTCGCGAGGAGTATGATTATGGTGCAAGTAGTGGTCTGGGCAGCACTAGTCTTAGCATTTTATATTCCAAAAAGTCTTTAATAGACAATAGTTTAAGTAGTTTTGTTTCCCAAAAGTTCAATATAGACAATGGCATGTGTAGTTCTAGCTCTAGTCCAGCTTGTTCATCCTCATATATTTATAAATCAAATCGTGATGTTTCAAATGCTTATGTTAATAGAAATGATGATTACCCAAGTACAACTTCACACATACAAATAAACTCAAATTGTTTTAAAAAGTTCTTCTCTCATCCAATCCCATCTTTTACACCAATTCGAATTTCTAAACCTAAAGAGAAAGAATTAATTCCCTCAAATGTCAATAATATTAACGTAAATGAATTAGAATCTGCTAAAATTAAGGTTATTAAAGAAAACTTAAGAGAATCATATGACTCTTATAGCAGTTTTGATTCACATATGTCTGAATGTGAGGTAGAGATATTAATAGATCAAGCTCCTATTTTAAAATGTAAGAAGAAAGGTTTAAAATTTAGGTGTTTTAGATGTGGAAAGGATGATCATGTAATTAAAAAATTTCTTGACTTTGATAGTAGAAATATAAATAATAGTTCATTAGGAAATAGATTAAATCATTTTGTAAATAATTTTTTCTTTAAAAAATCTTATGCTCGGAGGCCTATGTTAGTTATAACTTGGGTCTCAATTTCCAAATATTAACAATTTTGTTTTCTGTTCATATGCCACGATCATTCCAGAAAACCTGTCAATAGATGAACGTCCATTGACATATTAAGATGAAGTTGGTTGATAAAGAAGAGGTGATAGAGGAGCAGTTGATTGATTATGACTCTGAGCCTGAATTCTATGAATTAGATGAACGTCCATTGACATATGTGGCTTAGAAAAGCTCAACTAAAGGAGATATAATTGAGATGGACAAGGATGAGTGGTTTGTAAGAGAGAAGGAACCTGAACATCAAACCCTTTATTTCGAAACATAAAAGAGCGTAAGAGAAAGGAGTCTAATAAGAAAATCATCAACTAGAAATACAACTATGAGCTAAATGTTTTTGATTAATGGAAGAGGAGGGGGCATCTCATACTTTCATAAGAGGAAGGCATTTAAGACCTTGCCTAAATGGTATTTAAGAAGATTAGCGGAGATTCCACAGCTCGATTCAAACTTAAGTGAGAGGGCTACATTGCTGGAACAGGAAATTAAGAAAGGGCTCAATGATAATTTTGAAAATTTTGTATTTATGAAGGCTGAAAGAAGGATATCAAAGAAAGATAAGGATTGGGTGAAAGGGAAAGGGAAAATTGTATTGAGATTGAAACCGACAAAGTCCGTGAGTAGATTGAGATTGCCTGATTCACTTCCCCTAAGGCTGCAGAAGTTCGAAAAATGGTTCTACGATAACAACACGGGGGAAGCTGTGATTAGAGTAAAGGATGGTGAAGATATATAACTTTTAGATCCAATGGAGGTTTTCTCATTTTATGATGAGGATCTGGTTGTTTTGTGTGAAAACCACATCAAAGCTGGAGCAAGAGCTATGACAAAAATAGAAGCAAGCCTTTTTATGATGGTTGTAAACAAAGGAACGGGGGGTCAGAGCTGAGATAGGAGCTTACCGAGAAGGTTTATGAAGCTGATGAATTGAGGATAAATTTGTAGGAGCTTACAAGTCAATTTGAAAGAACTAGTACACGAGGAGAAGAAACATCTATTAGAGCTGCTGGAGCTTAATCAGAATATCCTGAGGGTAAGGTTTCCAACCTAGGGGGATAATTGATGATCTATAATCGATTGGACTCACCATTTTTAGTGTTTATTTTGTTTTATATTGTAATAGGTTTAATGTTATTTTACTTAGTTTGTAATTTTGTATTTTGTATGTTTTAGAACCGAGCGAAACTATGAGCGAAACTGTTATAGTTTACCCGATGAAACTGTACTTCGTTGCTGGGCAGTGAAACTACTAGTGCTTATATATTGAATGTTTCTCTCATTGTAAGCAAGTTTTGAAAAACCCTAATAGTGAAAATATTATTGTTGCAATTCTATTTTACAGCTTGAAGCTTATTCTGATTACGTTTGATTCATTGTTACATCTTCATTATGTTAGTTTGGTGTTATTGAGTATATTTGAAACTTGTTCAATGTGTCATTCTTAGTTTTGAGGTTAGTAAGTGGGATTTGTGCATTTTTGTGAATCATTTCGACTGTTTAAACTCATAAGTTTCAATTTTGTCTTTTTAAGGTCCTTAGTAGAAAAAGTTTCAAGAAGGTCAACAATCTTGTGTTGGGACCCAACCCTAAAACGAAGTAAACAGTGATCGTGTAGTTAAACTAATTTTTAAGAAAACTTGTTGATAAGAATTATCCTCTTGATATTTTGTCCTGGACAAAGTTATAAGTCCTTGTCAATAACCATTGAGAGTTTCAAATCTTTGTTTTGAATTTCCCAAAAATAGTTAACACAATAAGTGCTTCTAGACTAACTCTTCAGAAAAATCTCTGAATTGAAGTTTTTTTAGCTCTTCAGAAGTAAATCTCGTGCTTATCTCCTCTGCTATGTGTGAACATTGACATGGAGTGATCATCTCCTCTGTTATACGTGAGTATAGACGTGGAGCTCTCATTAGCGTGATCTGATTATCTTCTCTGTTATATGTGAATATAGACCTGAAGCTCTCATTAGAAAGTTCAGATGATCATCTCCTTTATTATATGTAGGTATAGACCTAGAGCTCTCATCATTGTTCTTCACAATAAAGGCACAGTGATTGTTAAGTTAAGATCATTGTTGAAATCTCAGAAGAAAAACAAGGAGACTTAATCATATACTCAATAAACCATGAGGACATGATTAGTTCTTTGCCAAATGTCTGTGGGGACCAAGTCATTTGCGTTTCTTTGATTAATCCAAAACATGATAATTGCAGCTGTAGATTACTCGTTGAAAAGATTAAGGCTTAGGTTTAAAAGGACAAACATATTAGCAATCCCACCAATCCATGACTATCTGGAAAACTTCTTGAAAAAGAAGTGATTATATCCTTTTTTTAATTCCTTATTTTATCTTTTTTTATTTTTTATTTTCTTAGTTGTTTTTTTGGGGTAATGATGTTTTCCTACAAAGCTTATGTTAATAATAAATCCCTTGAAATTAATTAAAGAAAATTAAAATTTTTTATTTCAGTTTGGTTTTAGCAAAACTGAGTTTCGCTATCAGTTACTCTGATCGAATCTTGAGATTCGCCGACACATTCGCTCAATTATGTAAAACATGATTTGAAAACCCATGCCGAGCAAAACTATAGTCTCGCTCCCAGCCAAACTAGGTGGTATATATTGGATTGTAAGGTTTTAGTTTCTCATAATTACATTACGAAACAGAACCCTATTTTATTTGTGCTTTATTTGATTCTTGCATTTTGTTGTTATTCCGTTGTGACTGAGGGTTTTGTGTTCATAGGTGGGTGTTTTGAACCCACTCCACATCATTAATCGCGTTTTTAACCGTTTCATTTTGGTTTTTGATTAGTTCACTGAGTCGGTGGTTTCACTGACTCATTCAACAAAACTATGGATGAACCTGCAAAACTGAACGAAAGTTCCATGATCCCGGGTGAAACGGTACTGTTATGTTGTCCGTGAGTATTTGATAGTTTCGCCAGTATAGTTTCAGCAAAACTATAGATTCGCTCGAGCACATGTTCTTGTGTCTTGATCACAGTGAATCTATACTTTCGCTCTTGCAAGCCGACGAAACTGTGAAAAAATTCAATTCTTTAATTAATTAATTTTACTTTAATTTTTTTCTGATTTATATATCATTATTTTATCAAACCCACTTATGATTATTTTTCCATTTATATGACAATCTTAAAGTTTGACGAAAGGAACACCATTACTGGTCTATTGGATGATGGCAATCCAAAGGCTACAGGGTTCAGAGACTGCATCAGATGTCTAAAGGAGTCTCCCATATTTTGTGCCATATCTCATATGCCTACCATCTATGATCTTCATATTAGAGATTTCTGGAGAACTGCTGAGTATGACCCTTTGACTAATCCATAATGGATTGTTACTAGGGTGCATGAAAATGATATAGCCATTACCGTGGAGACCATAGCCAGGGTGCTAAGGCTGGAAAATGATTGTGGAGAAGAAGTAGTGCTATCTGAGGCAGGGTTTTTGGATGCTTTTAGGAGCATTGGATATGAAGGACCTCCTTTTGGCATAAGAAATGAAATCAAGAAGTATTTTCTTTCTAAAAAATGGAGATATATTGCTCATGTGTTTATTATGTGTCTGGATCACAGAAAGGGAGGATTTGATGGATTAAACTTAGATTGGGCAAGAGCTATGATAGTGTTTTATAGAGGGCAGAAGGCTAATATTGCCCAGCTTATTTTTTGATTGCATGCCTAAGAATATTATGGAATTAAAGAAATATAAATGGCTAATATATCCAAGATTTGTTCAAATGTTGATGGATGATTTGATCCCAAATGTCCCTCGACATGGAGAGATAAAGAGACTGGTTCAGATGAATACAAGGATATTTGCAGATTGCTCAACCATAAGGCATTACTTTAGTGGAAAGATTACACACGTTTGGGAAAATATGTATCGAGCTGAGAGGTAGAATAACATCAGGAGACTGATTGAGAATGAGAAAAAAATGCTAAAGAGAACCAAGAAAACCAAGCTGAAGCAATTAGAAAAGGAAGAGGTATAGCAAAGAAAAAGATTACACTTTAGAATAAGAGATTGATGAAGTAGAGGAGGAACTGATGGCATAAATGGAGAAAAGATCAAAGAAGAAGGCAGATCAAGGAGAGCCTGTTAATGTAACGGAAAGGAGATCTAAGCACAAATAACAGGCCTTTTTTGAAACTTCTAAAAAAAGAGATTCCATATCTAACTTAACCAAGATGTGATTAGAAATCTCAATACATCTTTGGCAAATAAGTTGGGAATGATAGAGACCAAGCTAATTAAACAAGAACTAAGAGAAAAGGAGAAGGATAAGATGATGGATAGCATGAAGAGTATGTTGTTAGATCAACAGGAGTTGATCAAGAGATTGCTCAAGGAGGTAAATGAGATGAAAACCAATGTCGGCCTATCAAATCAACTAACTCAAACTGAATTAGATGATCTCACTATACTTCAAAATACTTATTTCTGAAGGTGAGTAGTTTAGCTGGGGTAGGAGAGGTGTAAGGCCCCATTCCCGGGACGCTTACAATTAGACATTCATCGCACATCTGTACTATATTAATAAGCACATTGAAAGGGCAAAGTTGTCTTTTCAAGGAATCTCTTAAAATTAATAGTTATACATATCTTAATGCATAAGATACAAGGCTAATGCTAAATATAAGGCCCTTTATCAGATCTGATTTTGAATTCAAAATTCAAATTATGTGCGACTACTGTCTTCCATAATCTGAAATCACATTGATGACAGCCGTCTAATTTGGTGAAATCTATTGTGAGCGGTGGTCAATTAGGTTTGGAAGGGGTACGATGTTCGATTAAGGATGAGAGAAGGTGGGGGTTCGACAGTGGTGCTGCTGCTGCTGGTGGTTTCGCGGGCGGTGAAATTAAGTGGATTCGTTAGTTTTGGCAGGCATATTTGGTACAAATGGGTCTTAGGTGGGTAGAGGTTGCAGTGGTTGTTGGTAGTGGTGTCGTGTGATTGTGGTTGTTGAGGAAAATGAGATGATTTTTGAAGGAATATGAGATCAAATTGAGCCATATCCACCAAGCCATCTCCCTGTCTCTGCACTTAGTCATAAGCCACACCCCTAATCTATTTCTTTTTACATTTTTGACAAGCATTTAACTTATGGTTCATCAAACAATTTTATTCTTTGTTTGATTGAGTTATATGTGTAGTTTGCTTGATCTGAACAAAATCAAAAGCTTTAGGTGGCCCTCAGGATTTCAGGTGGTGAAGATTTCAATGGCAGTCGAGGGTTCGTCATTCACGAGCGGGTGGTTAAGGTAGCGTTTTAGAGTGGTGGTTTAAATGAGTTTTTTTCCTTATAGATGTATGTTACTTGAAGTACTAGCCTCCTATTATTAGATTGAACATATGCACATCAAGGTTCTTTATTTTGAAAGATCCTTTTGTGTTGGCATGCTAAGAGGAAGTTGGAAGAATAAGTTTTTATAGGGAATTGACTTAAAGTATCATATGCACAACAATATGAAAGCCTTATTGACAGCAAAGAGGTATTAGGAAAAAGAAAAGATGTTTAAGCTTGACATAACCGTAAGACATTTATAAAAACTTGTTTTCTGCTGCAACTATGGTTTGTGTTTATTGTTTCAGCAGGAAAAAGTAAGTGTTGTATTCCATCTCACAAGAATTTCACATCCCGACCATTAAATATTGAATAGTATGTCACAAGATGTTTCAAGGAATCATTGAATATCAACCTTATAGTTTGGTGTTGTATTTTGCACTTATGCATCTGCTTAACATCATGTTATCTTATCACCTTTTAATTCTGATTTGTTCTATTTCTCGAGAGAGTCACACTGATTACCGCGTTATGATCTGGTGGATTAACAGATTATCAAGTATTCTTATCTCAGTCCTTTAATTCTCTTATTGTTTCTATTGTGCCAGCCTGGATATGGAGATGCAGGGGGTATGTGCACTGTTTGCTTTAATGTTCTTTGCAATATAAGAGTTGGCACTAAGTCATATGGAATAACTTTGCTATTTGTATTACAAAAGACTAAAATTGCAACTATCATACATACTGCAGAAATTTATGTAAATTAACCCAGAGGCTAACAACTATTATTTGTGCGTGTTATAAGTTGTCTCTAACTAATTATTAGATAAATCATCTCAAATGAGATTTAGGAATTATGTTCTCGATGAGGTTAGATTGTATCATGAATACATGATTTTTTATGTGGTTATTAGATAAGATATATCAACTTCTTATTCTAACTACTACGTTTCTATATATGGAAGCAAAGGATAGTAACTTCAAATGTATAATAGTTAGAGCATTTATAGCTCATTCTCTATAAATCTATGAGTGCATTTTTTATATTATAGAGAATAGTTATTAGTGGTTGTGAGTGGAGGATATAGAACATGTTACTGTTCATCTTCATATTTGATAAAATACTGTTAATCTTTATTAATTTTTTAATATTTGTTGAAAGTGGTTGTGTGTAGAGGAGAGATAAAATATAATAATAAAAATACAAGAAAATATTATTTTATTGAAAAGGAGAGATAAAATATAGTTATTTTTAGTGTAACTATGGAAATAAAGATGAAGATGAAAAGTGGGTTGTGAATGCTCTTACTATATCTTTGAATGTAACTATTTTTTAAAGGGTACTAAAAAGAAGATGCCAGATGCAACTATTATAAAAAATAAATACATCTTTTGAATATGGCGGCAAGAATTTTATAAATTGTTGATCTTTTTCATATGAAAAATGGTTGCTCTGTTGTCTGAAAACAAAGAAATACTTCAACAAGTGATGCATGTATGTTTATTTATACTAGCGCTTGAAAATTTTGTTTTCTAAAAGCATATTTACTGTGACATCATTTTTATAGTTGTGTAGGGTGAAAGGAATATTAACATATTTGAAGGGTGCTTATGAAAAAAACGTTACAATGAAAAGAATTATAGGCTCCGGGAAGATTAATATTAGATGTGATGGTGAGGTAAAAATATCCAAAATTGAAAATTGAGAGTTCTAAAGGTAATTGTTAACACAAACATGTTGGCAACAAGTTTTTAAATTCACTTGCATATTTTTTATTTGTATTGCTAAGTTCAATTGTAGTTGTCGTCGCATCGTGCTGGTTTCTTACTAGTAATATTTAAAACATATTAAGATTCATAGCATATGGTAAAACATTGCAGCAGAATAATTTAACAAAAACCTCTTAATACATTAATAATTACTTTTTCCAAGTAATACATCGTTATCATGTTACAAAATATTATTTACTTGCGTTACAAGACAAAAATAACATGTATGAAGAAGATGGATGCGAGTCTCTTATTTGCCAAGTAGCTACACCTGCGTGCCACCCTTAGCAACAATTACCTGCCAACTGAAATGCATAAAAGTCATCGTTGCTGAGTGAGTTATAATTTTAAAAGCGTTAAAATATCTGTATGACTTATATATGAAAATACCCTTTTCATTAAAATACTTCCTTTACTTTCGTACATGAGCATTCATCATACATACATCAAAGTATACTCTTATAATCTTTCATTATCGTATGCATTCGTTCATTTCATGCTTTTTTATTATCTTTCACTCTTTCTACATCCTGTCATAACTATACCCCATTGTTAGGCAAAAAGCCACCTCAGTCTCGGGGTTAAGTGATAAGGATCCAGTTTCGTACTTGTGGATCAATCACCAAGACTGATCCCTCTGTGTGTGAACCCTCATGGGTTAGCCAACATCGCACGCTATATGACGCACAGTTCAGCTAACAACCCTCAATTGGTTGTGATCCTCCTTAAATTTTTCTTGCAAGACTTTTCATTCATTTATTATGTTTCACTTCGCATTAATCATTAATCGTTAACTTTCTTTAATGATAATACTTTACGTATATGAATATAATCACACCACGTAAAGCCACATAATAGATATGTAATAGGGAACATAAACAGGCTATAAACATGCAAAAACATAAACAAATAAAGCCATCAAAACATCCCAAGGCTAAACTTTAAATTCCTTTTTCCCAAAATTTTAGAAAATTTTCTAAGTGTTCTAGGCGCATGAGCACTATGTAGGTGCCTGAGCACTATGCGGGTACATGGGTACTTAGGCGTATGGGAAAGTTAGGCGCATGGGAAATTTCTAGGCGCATAGGCACTGCTTAGGCGCATGAGCCCAACACTTAGGCATTTGAGCAGTGGGCGTATGAAGAACTTGGGCGCATAGGAAAATACCTAGACGCATGGACACTATACAGGCGCATGGACCGACACTTAGGTTATTTTGGCAAAATTCTAGGCGCATGGGAACTATTGGGGGGCGTGATCAACACTTAGGCTTTTTTAAGTCAAATTTCTAGGCGCATGGGCCCTGTTTGGGCGCATGGCCAATGGTTGTGCTTTTTTCAGAATTATATTCAAACCCAATCTGCATATGAACCTGTTCTAAACATAGTCCTATCATTTTAAGCAACAACAACACATATACAACCATGCCACACAAGAACACGTACACAAATACATACGGTAATGTATATAACAGTTATAAACTTTTAAACAATATTTTCAGCCTCAAGAAGTTTAAGACACATATAACCGGGGTCTAGAACTCACCTACAACAGTCTTGAAGTAAAACTCCACTGAACATGAAGGTACCAAGGGTTCAAATACCTATAACACAACAAAACAAATAACCAAGCACAAAGAACACATAAAAATCGATTCTAAGGTCAAAAACCCCACAAAACCGAACCAAAAACACATAGAAACACTCACCAATGCGAAAATTCAGTCGTTTTCTTTTTGCAACCGAGGAAACTTCAGTTTTCTTCTTCTTCTTTTGTTTGTCGAAAATTAGAGTGTTGGAAAAAGTAGTGGCGGCCATGCCGTTAACGTAATAAAATAACGGATTTTTTGTAGTTTTTACACTTTGGCCCCCTCCACTTTGGCTCCTTTCCCGTTTTTGCAAGATAGTTTTCTTCTCCTTTTACTTTGGCATGAAATTCGGGTGTTACTAGTCTATCCCCCTTAAAGAGGTTTGTCCCTAAAACATATCACTCTTCAAACAATGGGGTAGCTCTAACTTATAGGCCATCTCTCCTACTCGAGCAATGATTCGGAAAGGCCCTATGTATCTCGGCGTAGCTTACCCCTTATCCTGAATCGGATGATCCCCTTCTAAGGTGAGACCTTCAACATAACTCTATCACCAACGTTGAACTCGATCGGTCTACGCCTTTGGTCGGCATACGACTTCAGTCTATTCTTTGCCGCCTGCATAAAGGCTTTGATATTTTCTTACTATTCCGTCATAGCCTCGATCACCTCGATACTTCCCAACTCCTTCTGCCCAATGTCTCCCTAACATACGGGCGTCCTATACCTCCTACCGTATAGCATCTCGTATGGTGGCATGCCAATGCTGGCTTGATAACTGTTGTTGTATGAGAATTCCGGTAACAGTAAGTGATCATCCCAACTTCCTCCAAAGTCGATCACGCATGCTTGGAGCATATGCTCGAGTGTCTTAATCATACTTTCAGATGTGTACCCTCGTCCCCAGAGCATCATGAAATCTTTTCCAAAACTTAGATGTGAACCGGGTGTCACGGTCCAACATGATAGACACCGACACACCATGACGAGCTACAATCTCCTTGATGAACAGATCCGTCAGCCTCTTAGATGAGTATGTCTCGCAGATTGGTAGGATGTGAGCACTCTTTGTCAAACGATCAACTATCACCCAAATGGTATCGTACCCCCTCGCCATGCAAGGTAGCTTTATTATGAAGTCCATGGTGATGTGTCCCACTTCCACTCGGGTATATCCAATGGTTGGATCTTCCCTTATGGCTTCTGATGGTCCGCCTTCACTTGCAAGCAATTAAGGCACTTATTCATGTAATCAGCTATGCCGCGCTTCATTCCTGGCCACCAGTAATCTCTCTTCATATTATGATACATCTTTGTAGCAGCGGGATGAATGGAGTATTGAGTCTTATGAGCCTCATCCATAATCCGCCCCCGTATATCTCCGTAACAAGGGATCCACATCTGCCCGAAGGGGGTTCTAACTCCATGGGTATTTTCTCCCAACTCCATGACTAGACCTCTCTTCATTTAAGGGTTAAGGCAGTCTTCTTTTGAATGTCTCATTTTGAAATTCTATGACTCGAGTCATCACGTCAGATGTCATCACTAGTTGATAAGCATTCACCCGAATCTGCTCGGGTCTTTCTTTTAGGCTGAGGGCATCAGCAACTATATTGGCTTTTCCTGGATGGTAATGGATCTCATAATCATAGTCCTTGATAAGCTCCAACCATATTCTTTGCCTCATGTTAAGGTCCTTCTACTCAAAGAAGTACTTCAAGCTCTTGTGGTCGGTGTAGATGGCGCACTTTATCCCGTATAAGTAGTGCCTCCAAATCTTCAACACGAAGACGACTACCGCTTGCTCCAAATCATGGGTAGGGTAGTTAGCCTCGTGGGTCTTCAATTGTAGAGACGCATAGGCTATAACCCTCCCTTGTTGCATCAACATGCAACCCAATCCCGTAAAGAAGCATCTGAATAGACTACCAAGTCTTCGCTTCCTTCGGGTAACGTCAAGACAGGAGCTTGAATCAATCTCGCCTTCAATTCCTCGAAATCTTTCTCTTGCTCTTGACCGTATATGAACTTTACATCCATATGGGTCAACTTAGTCAATGGAGAAGCTATCTTGGAAAAGTGTTATATAAATCTCCTATAATAACCTATCAAACCTAAGAAACTACGAATCTCGGATGGCATCTTTGGAGATTTCCATTGCATCACTGCTTCAATCTTTGCTAGGTCCACCATGATCCCTTCAGGATTAACAACGTGACCCAATAAATGAACCTCCCGCAACCAGAACGCACATTTGGAGAACTTTGCATACAGCTTCTCCCTTTTAAGCCTCTCTAGTACCTCCTAAATATGACCGGCATGCTCCTCTTCACTGTTCGAATAAATTAGGATATCATCAATGAACACAACCACTGATTAATCGAACATCGGCCGACACACTCGATTCACTAAGTCCATAAAGGTAGCTGACTCATTGGTTAAACCAAAGGACATCACCAGAAATTCGTAGGGTCCATAACACGTGCGAAAAGTTGTCTTAGGAATATCTTGCTCCTTCACCTTCAGTTGATGGTAACTAGATCGAAGATCTATCCTCGAGAACCAAATGGCACCTTGGAGCTGATCAAACAAGTCATATATTATCGGTAAGGGATATCGGTTCTTTACCGTTAGCTTGTTTAACTCCCGGTAGTCTATGCACATCCTCATAATAATGTCTTTCTTCTTAACAAACAAAATCGGAGCACCCCAAGAAGAGATGCTCGGTCAGATGAACCCTTTATCCATCAACTCCTGAAGTTGGACCATCAGTTCCTTCATCTCGGTCAGAGCTAACTGGTACGGTGCCTTCACAATGGTTTAAGAACCGGGTATCAAATCAATCTGAAACTCGATCTCTCGGTCCAGTGACACACTTGGTAAATCTTCTGGGAACAAGTCCGGAAAGTCACACACAACTGGTACATCAGAAAATGGTGGTACTAACACGTCCACATCCTTTACATAAGCCAAGTAGGCATTACATCAATGTTTCATTCATTTTGGTGTCACCACCATCGAAATCACCTTCGGAACCATAGTGACGCGTTCACCATAGACCGTCACCGAACTTCCATAAGGCGCGGTTAATCGGATCATCTTCTTATGACACAATATTCACCTCATAGGTCGCTAACCAATCCATCCCTAGTACTTCATCAAATCCGCCTAGGGGCATCACAAATATTTTAGTAGAAAACCTATGGCCTTCTAGTTCTATGTCGCAGTCTTCTATCATATTAGAAATTCTAGTATACTTACCAATAGCAGTTTCTACATCAAATGGCTCATCTATACTTCTACTACTAATAGGAAATTTAGCACAGAAAATAGTAGAAATGAAACTCCTACTAGCACCAGAATCAAATAATATAGAGGCACAAGTTTGGTTTACTAGAAACATACCTGACACGACATCAGGGTCCACCCTGGCCTCCTCCCGGGTCATCGTGAAGGCTCTAGCACTTGCCCTCTACTCTCCATCCCCCGTCCTCTTCTACACCACAGAACTCTCAGCCCTTGGCTTCTTGCAATCCCTGCTTAGATGACCTTCCTCGCCATAGTTATAACACCGTATAACCCCACACATCTTCGCCACATGACTGGGCTTTCCACACTTGAAGCGCACATTCGTTCCCCACTTACATTAACATGTGTGCTCCCTTCCACATCTACCGCACTTTATTATCCTCGAGCTTGATGACACCACCCTACGGTCATCCACCCTCATCCAGTTGTTACTTGGGGTGAAACCGCCATGCCCAAATCGTTTCCCACTCCAGTTCCAATCACCACCACCCGTCTTCTGCACCTCAACCACCGCCACCTCTCTCTCATCGTATAGCCTCCCATCCAGATCCACTACCGACCTCAAAGTGCCTGGTTAGGCAGTAATCAAATGCCTGTGGATATCAGCCAGCAATTCCTGCACATACTTCTTAATCTTCCTTGACACCGGCGTAACCTGATCCGGCACTAGGCTCGCCATTTCATTGGTGGGTCATGTTTCCCGCCTCAAGCTATAGGAATTCCTTCTCTATCTTGTCTAGTTCCCTGTGAGGACAGAATTCCTCAATTACCAGCTTCTTCAACTCTCCCATCTCATCCTCCCGATGGCCCTACTGCCCTTGGCTTGGACAATATTGTCCCACCAACACAGAGCCGAGTCAATGAAAGAGTGAGTGGCAAACTTTACCTTCTAGTCCACCCTACACTCACTAATCTCTAACACTGCTTCCATCTCTCTTACCTAGCGATGAGCAGCTGAAGCATTACCTTTGCCATCGAAAGTCAGATGTTTACAACGTTGGAATGCCCCGTAGCTGCATCCCTTCGCTTTCCCGCACCACCACCTCCTCCTTATCACTGTAGGCCGCCATCTCAGCATATGGTTCTTTCCCTTCATCATGACCCCTCTCATTTCCCCTTCTTCCAGTCGTGGTCCTTCTCTCCCCTCCTTCTCCGTTCTCTCATCCTCCCTCACTCTCCTCCTCCTTTTCATACTTAAGTGACAAGGATCCAGTTTCGTACTTATGGATCAAACACAAAGACCGACCCCCCTGTGTATGAACCCTCATGGGTTAGCCAAAATCACACGCTATATGACACACAGTTGAACTAACAATCCTCAATGGGTTATGATCCTCCTTAAATTTTGCATGTAAGACTTTTCATTCATGTATTATGTTCCACTTTGCATTAATCATTAATCTTTCCCTTTCTTTAATGATAATACTTTATGTATACGAATATAATCACACCATATAAAGCCACATAATAGATATGTAATAGGGAACATAAACAGGCCATAAACATGGAAACACATAAACAAATAAAGCCTTCAAAACATCCCAAGGCTAAACCTTAAATTTCCTTTTTCCTAAAATTTCAGAAACTTTTGTAAGTGTTCTAGGCGCATGAGTACTATGTAGGCGCTTGAGCACTATGCAGGGGCATGGGTACTTCGGTGCATGGGAAAGTTAGGTCCATGGGAAAGTCCAGGCACATGGGCACTGCTTGGGCGCATGAGCCCAACACTTAGGCATTTGAGCTGTGGGCGCATGGGGAACTAGGGCACATGGGAAAAAACCTAGGCGCATGGACACTATACAGGCATATGTGGTGACACTTAGGTTTTTTTGGAAAAACTTCAGGCGCATGGGAACTATTGGTGCGCATGGTCAGCAATTAGGCTTTTTGCAGGATCGGTATTGGTCACTCAACAAGTGTTTTTTCTCTCAAACTCACCTAGAACGACACTTAGAAAGAGTCTTAACAAGAGTTGATCACAATAAAACAAGTAGCAAAATGATAATAAACACAGGAAGTAAATTTTCAAGGTACTTTTATATATTGATTCTCAACTCAAAGGATTACAAGACTCTTACAAGCACAATCTCTCTATCTATTTTTGTTACAATGAGAACTATATATATATAATACTACCTACAGCCAGATATACTTTGATTCTAGCTAAAACCTATAACCAAAAAGCCTATACTACAAGACTATAGGTTAAGGTATCTCGGATATTTTATCTGAGATGTGGTAGTCAGGAC
>BJCN01328061.1:0-10917 GCA_018326445.1 Flaveria brownii
ACCCTAATCTAAGGCCCATCAAGGCCCATGGGCTTAACTAACAGGCTAAACTAATATTTGATCTATTCTAATCTATTTACATTAACAGGTTCAATTAGCCTGCCCAACATGATTGCCACTCCTAGCTAAAGTAATCGTAAAAACACATATGTTGCAGCTGGTATGAAACTTGCTCTCCAAAATTGATTATTTGAAACCTGAATAACCAGAAGCCAAACTTGTTTATTGAAACATTAAAAACCAATTGAAACGCGAATGCAAACAATCTGAAGTTGTGGATGTTTTGTTGTATTAATGACAGGGTACGTCGGCTGGAGGAACCGCAGAGATCATGGTGAATGGATCAACGGGTCTTTTGCATCCAGCTGGAAAAGAAGGTGTGAGTCCTCTTGCTCGAAACATGGTGAAACTGGCGACGCATGTCGAGAGAAGGCTAACAATGGGGAAGAGAGGTTATGAGAGGGTGAAGCAAAGGTTTATGGAACATCATATGGCAGATAGAATTTCTACTGTTCTCAAGGAGGTATTACATAAGTCAAAATTGAGGGAATAGTTTTTTGTATATATGATGAATGATTATATTGTAGTTTTTTTTTCTTAAACTTTGGATTATATTGGGGTTTTGTATTGGTAGAAATGGTATATGAAATTGCTGGTTGTTGTTGGTCAAGACTAGGCCTGACAAACCCAACTCATAAACTTAAGTTTGGGCAAATTTGGGCTCATAAAGGTGCACAATAAACCAGGTTTAGGATGCGACCAGAAATCGACTTGGGTTCAACCCAGTTTCGACCCGGTTTAACCCGACGATTCAAACCAGGTTCCTCATCCGTTCACCAACTCGGTTTCTAACCGAGGGGATTTTCCACGACCTGACCCGGTTCAACCCACCATGAATACATCATATTATTCAAAATTACATAATACGAACCCCGGGTTGGACGACCCCGGTCAAACCCGGTCTGGAATTTGTTGACCACTACTCGAACCGGTCCAACCCGACATGGTTTGGATTCTAAACCCGGTTTGTGCACATCTACTTCATAATATGAACTTTAGATCCATGTTTGTAATAATAAAAAAAACATAAAAAAATTCATTGCTCACAAGCTTTGTCGTTTGGTGTTCCCGTCTAACGATTTCATGTTTTAAGTACGTATTGAAACCCAACAAATTTCATGGCTTGCATTTGGTTGTCTCCCTCTTGTTTTAAGTTCATGTGATTTATGATCATGATTCATGACTTGCCATTTGTGTCATAAATATATTTGTATAATTGTTAGTGTTGTTTTGATTACTTTCATCGTCCGTTTTGGTTTTGCTACTAAATTACTAAATTACTCTAGATGGTATGAAGATGCTCTCTTAAAGTTTAATTCTATATGTTCTTTCAACTCATTCGAACTCTCGCTCCCATCACTATTAAGTTTAGGGTAAATTTTAGAACCGACCCGTCCTAACCTGAACCCATTCTGACCTGAGCCTATCCTGACCTGATTAATAACCCATTGCGACCCAAACCCATCTTGACCCAAACACATCCTAACCTGACTACTAACCCAATCAAATGTTAAAAGTCAACATCAAAGGTTGTTTGGCAAAAGTAGTGGGCAAGAGTAGTGCTGTTAGTCTTATTGTTTTGAATGAGTCAACCATGTAGGCATGTTCTTTCTAGTTTTACGGTTTGTTAGTTGATTTTCTGCAAGTAGTGCATGTGCACATTTATGTTTCTGTTTTGCCTATTTATGTACGTTGAAAGTTTAAGTTTTAATCATCCAAAAATTTTGAGGTCTCTCTTGTTCTATGCTGCTCAGTTCTGTTGTACCTTTGTTTATGTGAGGGTGTGAATTTCATTTACTGTGCTTTACCAATTCATCAATTGGTATCAGAGCCAGGTTGGTTCTTATCCGAAGCAATGACAGAACTCCAGTTAGTCGGTGGTGTAAAGAAGTTGAACAACAACAACTACAACACATGGTCTACTTGCCTGATGTCGTACCTGCAAGGTCAAGACCTGTGGGAGGTTGTGAACGGTTCGGATACTATATCACCGTTACGGGAAGACCAACATAGAGTCTTAAAGAAGTGGAAGGTGAAAGCCGGAAAAGCCCTATTCATTTTGAAGACCACAGTCAAGGACCAAGTATTGGAGCACATTCGAGGCTCTTTGACACCCAAAGAGGCTTGGGATACTCTAGTTACCTTGTTCTCTAAGAAGAATGATTTTAAGCTTCTACTCTTAGAGAACGAGCTGTTGTTGGTGTCTCAACGGGATTTAACGATCCCTCAATATTTCCACAAGATCAAGATGCTGTGTAGGGAGATAGGGGAACTTGATCCGCAGTCTAAGATCGGTGAGGCATGCATGAAACGTATCATAATACATGGGTTGAAGCAGGAGTATAGAAGCTTTGTAGCAGCTGTTCAGGGGTGGCCGACACAGCCAACCCTAGCATAATTCGAGAATTTGTTAGCTTCACAGGAAGCCCTTGGTAAGCAACTTGGGGATCTATTGGTTAGCACACCTATAAAAGCTGATGCACAGGCCCTGTATGCAAACAAGTCCAAAGGAAAAGAAAAATACTCTAGCCCATCCCATAAAACTTATAGGCCCAATAAATCAGAAGCCCAGCCCAAGAGGGGGAATGAACAAGACCATGAAGGGAGCAGCAGTACCGACTGAAAGGTGAAGAAATTTGGAAAGCGATTCCCATATAATTGTCACTCGTGTGGTCGAAGAGGACACATGGCTAAGGATTGTTGTTCAAAGCAACCAGATAAAGGGAATTCGGCTGAAGTAAGAGAAGAGGAAGCTTGGGATGTTCATGTCCTAGTTTCCAATGTTGAAGATGAAGTCGAGGAGGAGAAGATGGTTGCCTTTACTGCAGCATCAAGTCATTGTGAAAACCGACTCAATGACTGTATTGTAGACTCAGGATGTTCCAATCATCTGACCAGTGATAAAGGAAAGCTGTGTAATCCGGTGAAGTATAATGGCAGCAGAGTAGTAGTCATAGCAGACAACTCCCGTCATTCCATTGCTCATATAGGCAATGTGGTGTTCCCCTCGGAAGATCAGAAACACGAATTCAAGTTACCAGATGTCTACCATGTTCCTGGAATGAAGAAAAACCTTCTATCTGTCCCTCAACTAACCTTAGAAGGCATGTATGTTTTGTTCGGCCCAAGTGATGTGCAGGTATTCAAGGAGTTTGAAACTCCTTTAGTTCCGGTTCTGAGAGGTCACAAGAATAAGATCGTGTATGTCTTGTCAGCGGAACACACATTTATTGAGAAGACGAAGGACACCCAAAATGCTGATCTGTGGCACCACTGATTAGGACATGTGGGGTATGACAAGCTTGATTTAATGATGAAGAGAGGATTGGTCACCGGGTTTTCGAAGTTAGAAGTCAACAAGGATATTGTGTGTGTAGGATGCCTATATGGCAAAGCACATCAGGAGCCCTTTCACCCCTCGAACTATCGCCCAGAGGAACCACTTGTTCTAGTTCATTCGGATGTGTGAGGGCCTATCAAGTGTTCCTCGATGAAAGGGTTCCATTATGTAGTAACGTTCATCAATGATTACTCCCGGTACACGTGGATTTATTTCATGAAAGTAAAGTCTGAAATTATTACAAAGTTCAAAGAATTTATAGCAGAAGCGGAACGGGAAACTGGCTACAAAGTAGACTGCCTAAGATCCGACAACGGGGGTGAGTACTTGTCTATTGAGTTCGACCACTACTTGAACCACCAAAGAATTAAGCGCCAACTTACTTGTTCGAATACACCCCAACAAAATGGTGTATCCGAGCGTAAGAACCGGCATCTTGCTGAAGTAATGAGAAGTCTACTGCACGACAAGAATCTCCCGGGACATTACTGGGCAGAGGTGATGAGAGCAGCATGCTACTTGATCAACCGAACCCCTTCTCAAGGCCTGCAATATACGTCTCCATTTGAAAAGTTATTTCAAACTAAGCCTAACGTTCATTATTTCAGAGTTTTCGGCTGTGTGTGTTACGTATTGGTTCCTAACCACTTACGACACAAGTTGGAGAAAAAGGCTACTTGGTGTATATTTGTAGGTTATGATTCAGAAAAGAAGGGACGGCGATGCATTGAACCAAGCTCGGGTAAAATACACATTTCTCGGAATGTAGTATTTGATGAAATGTCGTTATTGTAGGGACCTGAAAGCGTACCATTAGAAGACTCAAAGAAGCTAGCTGATGACGTTGGTACCTCGTTAGCAAAGCTGCAGTTAACAGATGAAGTGACCGAGGAGACTATCTCCTCAGAAGAAGAACAACCTAACAACCCACAACCTGAGCAGCAGCCTTTAGTTACTGAACCCGCTCTAAGGAGATCATAAAGAGAGAGGAAACCCAGCTCGAAGTATGCTCACATGTATGCTCGAGTTGCTATTGTTGAAGACCTTGTATGTGAGCCTAAATCGTACCAAGAAGCATGCACGAAAGAAGAATGGATGGTTGCAATAAAGACGGAGATGGATGCACTCATTTCAAACCAAACGTGGGAACTAGTACCAAAACCACCTGGCACAAACCTAGTCTCGTGCAAGTGGGTTTATAAAGTGAAGCAAAAGTCAGATGGTACAATCGACAGATTCAAGGCACACTTAGTAGCTCGAGTCTTTTCTCAACAACATGGACTGGATTATAAAGATACTTTCAGTCTAGTAGCCAAGATCACCACCGTTCACCTACTCTTGGCACTAGCAGCTGCAAAACGCTGGAAGTTGTGGCAAATGGATGTCCACAATGCCTTTTTGTTCGGAGAGCTCGATCATGTCATCTACATGATGCAACCCACAAGTTTCGAAAGTCAAAATATTCGGAACATGTGTGCAAATTAAAGAAACCAATCGATGGTCTCAAGCAGTCACCAAGAGCCTAGTTTGGTAAAATCGCAGAGTTCTTGGAGCAAAGCGGTTACCACCTGACCACAGTTGACTCTAACCTATTCGTAAAGACACTTGGTGACAAGGTTGTATTTATTTTGGTGTATGTAGATGACTTAATCATTTCGGGTGATGTTGATGAAGAAATAGACCTATTGAAATCGAATCTGTCCACACGATTCAAGATGAAAAATCTAGGAAGACTTAAGCACTTCTTAGGCCTGGAACTTGACTACAAAAAGGATGGAATAGTGCTGCACCAGAAGAAGTATACAATTGATCTGCTACATAAGTTTGGAATGATGTCGTGCAAGCCAGGAACAACACCTATGGACAGAAATGTAAAACTATACGCCAATGAAGGAAGTAAGCTTGATGACCCCACAAATTACAGGAAGATGGTGGGTAGTCTGATCTATCTAACTCTAACCAGGCCTGATATTTCATTTGTTGTTAGGGTTTTTAGTCGCTTCATGCAAGACCTTAGAAAACCCCATATGGCTGCTATAAAGGGGGTTCTGAAATATGTGAAGGCTACAATTAGAAAAGGAGTGAAATTCATAGAGAAAACTGAACTTAAGTTGTATGGAAGAAGGTCAACAACCGGGTATGTTTTTCTGTTTGGATCCAGCTCAGTATCTTGGTGCAGCAAACTTCAACCGACGGTCTCTCTCTCAACAACAGAAGCAGAGTATAGGGCTGCAGTTATGGCAGCTTAAGAATGCGTATGGCTAGTAGAGTTACTGAAAAACTTGAATCAAGAAGTAAACTATCCAATTAAGTTGTGGTGTGATAATATCTCAACAATTAAGTTGGCGAAGAATCCCGTGTTTCATGAGAGGACAAAGCACATTAAAGTTCATTATCACTTTATAAGAGAGAAAGTTCTAAAAGGTGAGATTGATATGGAAGCAATCAACTCTGAAGACCAAACCACTGATGCTTTAACAAAGAGCTTGAATGGGGTGCAGTTGGTACGACATAGTGCAGGCATGGGAATGGTGGACTTTGATATTGAGAGGTGATGACCTATCGTTGGGGTCATGAAAAAATCTAATTAACTAGGTAGATATGGCAAGTTAGGTATCGTATCCACGGGGAGCATGTGGTTAGTGTTACACGATTCATTGATTATTTAACTAACTTAATAATTAAAATTAAACTATTGTCACTTTTACTGTACTAGATAAAAATGATCACTTTAATAAATAAAACAAAAGTTGGACTTGGTTTAGAACTATTAAGATAAAAAGGATCATAACCGGGTTTCAGGAATGTAATTAAATACACGGTTTATGTTTTACCTAGCCTTGAAGTCACATAGACATAACTTGTTTATCACATATGTTGAAAAGTAATTACCAACTTGATAACTGATTATGTAAATTAACTAGTAAACTAACTAATGCCGCAATCTAGAAACTTTATTTGTAATCACCAATTAATGATAATAACTTAATTACTACTCAATGGTTAACAATGTAAAACTGATAACTTGAAAAACAATAATCAAATCCACGAACAAGAATCTTTAATCAACACATGATTCAAAACACAAACTAACAAAAGTTATTAAACAATCAAAGTTTATGTCTTGACTAGGTAAAAGCACAAGCATGCATAATTCAATCACAAACCGTCCACCCGGAGATGATCACGAGTGGTTTAGCCTTGCATCTTCATCATAATTGATCGCGTCATGATTAGAGAGAGTTCCAATGGCTAAAAATAGTCCAAAGATTCGTTCTTGGGGTTGGAGACAGGTCTTCTTTCGAAACACTAATGTTAGGGATTAAATAGGTTTTAAAATTTGAAACAATCCTCAAAATATCGTATTAGACCTTAACTTACGGCCTATAGGCCGTAGGTTACGGCCTACCTTCAACCAGACGGCCAAACCTCCTGTCTTACGGGGTTCATAGACGGACTCAGCACAGGGCCGTAAGTTACGGCCTCAGGTCGTAGCTTACGGCCTCCCTGCAGTTTGCACAGTTTTCTTCATTTTCAACACCTTTCAAGCCGTAGTCTTATTATCATTTGTATCCTTTTTAAATAATGCTCGTTAAGCTTCATTTAACCTACATTTCAAACACGTGACAAAGTAATACCATTCGATACATAAGCTAATATAAAAATGCAATATTAACTACAATACGTGCATACATATTAACCAATTATCAAGAGGGGATGTTAAAAGTCAACATCGAAGGTTGTTTGGCAAAAGTAGTGGGCGAGAGTAGTACTGTTAGTTTTATTGTTTTGAATGAGTCAGCCATGTAGGCATGTTCTTTCTAGTTTTACGGTTTGTTAGCTGATTTTCTGCAAGTAGTGCATGTGCACGTTTATGTTCTGTTTTGCCTATTTATGTACGTTGAAAGTTTAAGTTTTAATCATCCAAAAAATTTGAGTGTCTCTTTTGTTCTGTGCTGCTTAGTTCTGTTGTAGCTTTGTTTGTGTGAGGGTGTGAATTTCATTTGTTGTGCCTTACCAATTCATCATCCAACCCATCCATTTTGTTACCTCTAGTCAAGACCTGTGAGATTAGAGGGGCACATCCAACCTGGTTACCTGACCGACCCGACAACCCAACCTAAACCTGAACCGGGTTCAACCCGGTAGCTACCCAACCCTGTTCCAACCCGTAGGGTTCAAACTTTGTCCCCTCCACACCCCAACCCGACCCGAACATGAACCGGTCTAAACCTGATTTTCTTTTACCATTTTGCCCTCTTGAATCCGAGTTGGACCCGAACCCAGTAAGAAACGGTTTGGATTTTTTTATCAAAACCCGAACCGGATTAAACCCGACCCGGTTTTAGGTTTCTAACCCGATTTGTGCACCTTTAGTGAGATATTAAGATACTGGATGGGATCAAACGTGAACAACTATATATCTAATAACAATTTTAGTTCTGGAAGTTTGACTTATTTTCTACACTTGCCAAGTTATTAGCCAAGCTTGAGTCAACTCTGTCCAAGTTGGCCAACAAGCTATGAGTTCTTAGCCAGCATTATTATTGACAGCGAACTGATCTTTAAGACTTGTTTCATATTATATACGTTCTGCATCGTTCAAATGCTCTTAAATAAGTATACATCTGCCAATGATTCTTAATTTAACTTGTTAAAATGAGATACTCATAACATGTAAATAATATAACAATGTTATTAATTCAA
This sequence comes from Flaveria brownii, assembly GCA_018326445.1. NCBI lineage: Eukaryota > Viridiplantae > Streptophyta > Magnoliopsida > Asterales > Asteraceae > Flaveria > Flaveria brownii. The sequence goes on from BJCN01328061.1 coordinate 8,108, forward strand.
GTCTCACTCTAAACAAAATGCTCAGAGTTAAGCCAAAAATTTTCCCCACAATAGATTTTACTGAGTGGTTGGGTGTACAAACCTGACTGAAAAACAAATAGATAAACCTAATTAGTAACATCTATTCTACAAAACAAAGTCTTACATTTACTAATAAAAACTAAAAAAATAAGTACACTATCTTTACCGTCATTTGAAGTGTTGTTTTTCTGTATTGATAAATACAAATTTTGAAGCTATTAAAAATATACGGAGTTGGTAAATAACAGGTTATAACAATTAAGATTAGAAATTAAGATTTCTTTTTTTAGTTTAAAAGTCAAGATGTCAAGCCCTTTAAAGTTGCAAGGAGTTATATGTGTTCAAGTATAGCCGGGTTATTTTCAAAGTATCATATAACTAAAGTGATGGGCTCTTACTTCAGCTACCACCATTTGATCCGATACCATTGACACACGTATATTTGTGTTGGAATATATCTTAAATAAAAATCATAATCGTGTTAAGATCATATCTTAAATAAAAATTATACATCATTTAATCTTGAAATTTTGGTTTATTTTCATAAATAAAAACCAAAGTGGAAGTTGTGTCATCACTTATATATAATTACAACCCGGTAACATCTAAACGAAAACGAAAACAAATAAAAACGGGTGAGGGTTGATTTTTTTTAAATTAGTGGTAGATCACCACTTATTATTTCCAAACATAAAGATCATGTATACAACTTCGAAATAAACTTGCATTTACATCAACATGTCCCATAAACACAAACAATTAGACAGATATAAAAACTTCACGACCTTGCTATGACTTATGACTAATCATCAACGTGACACCCTATTATTATTATTCTTTTTTTATTATTATTACTACTGCCTCTTATTATTATTTTTATTTTTATTACTACCGCTCATTATTTATTAAATAACATGTATAATATTATACACAGATTTATCCTTCCTCTACACATGCATGCATAATCCCATCACTTATGTCCAGGCAACTTCTCCTTAATCTTCTCCATCATCCCTTTCTTCTCACGAGTATCCCCATAGTCACCCTGTTGCTGTTCATCCGTACCATAACGGGCTCCCGTTCCCGTGCCAAAGCCACCACCGGACCCTGGCTCGGTTCCTAGGCCCTGGTAGCCGGTCTGACCCACGGAGCGACCACCCGAGGCATAATCCGTACCCGTGCCCATGCCCCCTATGGCACGGGCTGCATTGCCACCCACCCCTTGGTGCCCATAAGGGCTGGTATCCTGTCCCAGGTGGTGACCACCTGGGCCAGGCTCTGTACCCAGAGCCTGGTGGCCGGTTTGCCCGGTGGAACGACCACCGGGTGTATAACCCGTACCCAACCCTTGACCTAGTCCCTGATGACCACCCATGGTCCTACGCTCCATACCCTCACCCTGAAAACCGGTTTCAGATCCCGTGGTCCCACTGGTGGGACCACGCTCCCTACCCATTCCTCCTCCCTGGTGATGACCGGTGGAAACATAATCACCCAAAGTCGTCCCACCGGTGGCGGAATGGATTGGGTTGCGCTGCTCACCGGTGTGACGGAACTCGCGTTCAACCCGGATTCCGGTGTCGGTTTGAACTACGTTTCCGTGCTCATCAATTTTCCGAACCGGGTTTCCTTGCTCGTCGATTTGTGTAACTTCACGTCTATACTGTTGTTGGGCCATTTTTTATACGGTAATAATAAAGGTTCAAAGGTACAACGTTCACTTGGTAGTTGGTATATATGTATCTGTGGGTTTATATAATCAAAAGTGAGATGAACAGATCATGGTACACGTGGTGAAATGTCATGCACGCTTGTGAGATAAGCATACACGTGTGGCAAACTTTAGGGCTTTGCACACCGCTTTAAATGCGTTAAACCCCAAAGGAACACCTGGCCTATACAAGTCGGCTGATACTTGAATACTTTGGGTTGTGACTATCCTTAACGCTAACACAACATTCTACTTTATATAAACTAGTAAAAATTGAAGTAAAGGGAAAATAAACATAGTCTAATCTATCAGTTCTAAATTTTTAGTGTCGTATTTTCAGTTTTAAACCTTTCTTTAGTTATTTTTAGAGTGTTTATCTATGATACAAAATCAACTCTAATTGTGCTTTCTAAAGGCCAAATAAATCCTATTAGGCGAGGTAGGCAACTGTTTGTTGTAAAAGAATAGAACGGGTTTTGTATTTTTGGAAGTAAAATTACCTAATAATCCCTAGCTTTGATGAAATGATCATGTATTATGTATTTTATTGTAAGAGGATATTTGAAAGCATAGTTGTTGAGAATTTGAGATAAATAATATTTTCTAAATATATATATATATAGCTTTGATATACTAACTGTGCATGATCAGATCAGCTTCAAAGATAACATCCAAACATCTAAACACCCCCTAATTCCACATATAACCCAATCACTCAATGAATAAAATCTTACATGACCGTAGCAATTGTAAATTACAGGATAAAAATATAGAATAGGATGACAGAAAATATCATCAGCATCACCTCTTCATCAAATCTTAACACATCGACAACAAAAAAGAAAAAACTCATTACAATCAGCAGATCATTCCTCCAAAAATAAATAAAACTTAGGTTAATAGATTATAGAGTAAATTACCATTTGCATCCTTGAGGTTTGGTGATTTTGACCATTTGCATCCCTACAGTTTAAAAATCCTTATATACCCCCTAACGTTTAATTTTTGTTCCCATTTGAATCCAAAACACTAATACCGTTAAATTATTGTGTTAACTCTCTTGTGAAAAGACCCCTTT
>BJCN01328071.1:2266-14129 GCA_018326445.1 Flaveria brownii
AACTCCAAACGCATCACACGCAAACACATACAAATGGGTCAAACACACACACATACAAAACGGGTTTTCACTATGTGTTTCAGCCCCAAATCAGTTGAAAACAGGTAAAATAGGGGTCCTAGAACTCACAAACTACCCCGAGAAGTATAGCTTCGTTTAGACCCGCTACACGACGATTTCCAAGCCCGAACCCACTCGAACAAAGCCTTTTTCTCTCTTTTCTCCCTTTCTTCTTCTCCTCTCTTTTCTTTGCTGAAATATGGGTGTGGGGAGAGGGTAAGGGCTTCCCTCTCCCTTCAAATATCTCCACTTACCCAACTTTCTTACGTTGGCGAGTTTGGTCCCCACTACTTTGGACTTTATTTCTTTTTTCTTCCTTCGTCGGCTTCAAGGAAAATATCTGGGTGTTACACGTAAGTTTGTGTTGGTATTTTTTGATGATATCTTAGTTTACTCCCGTTCGTTGATGAGCACGTCCAACACTTAAAAGTGGTTTTAGGGATTCTGCAAGAAAATCATCTTTTTGCAAAATCCACTAAATGTTCTTTTGAAGTGAAACAAGTAAATTATTTGGGACATGTGATTAGTTTCCATGGAATCTCAGTTGAAACGACAAAGGTCGACGTGGTACTATCTTGGCCTACACCTACTAACGCCAAAGGGGTACAGGGTTTTTTGGGGCTCGTCGGGTACTATAGGAAGTTCATTAAAGGTTTTGGAAGTATTTCCGCCCCTCTACATAAATTGGTTGGAAAAGGGCCATTCGTGTGGTACGAGGCTGCTACCAAGGCTTTTGAAACATTAAAAATGGCCCTCACCACGGCACCGACTTTGGGGCTACCAAACTGGTCAAATCCTTTTACCATTGAGTGTGATGCAAGCGGAGTGGGCATCATAGAGGTTCTTACTCAAGGTGGGAAACCACTTGCTTATTTTAGTGCACCCTTAAAGGATGTGATGTTATCATGGTCTACATACGAAAAAGAGATGCTCGCGGTTGTTAAGCCAGTGCGCAAGTGGCGCCCTTATTTGCCGGGTCGTACGTTTGTGGTTAAAACTGATCATCTAAGTTTGAAATACCTACTTGAACAATTGATTACTACCCATATTTTCACCTTGAGGACAACGTGCTTGCGAGCGGGATGGATTGTTACGTGCCCATGCAACATGAAGGTCATACTTGAGGGGGTCCAAGTCAACGGTTTTATTTTTTGAATTGTTACGACTTTTTTTCTTATAAACTTCCGTGTGCTAGAATAATGACACGATTGGATAATTACCTTTCAACGCTTTGTTAATTTAGGATCTAAATTGATTGTAATTCATCCTTGTATCTCCATATACATGGGGGTCTTTTATTTGTGAAGGATACGCAGAAATTATTACCCTATTCTTTCGTCTAAATTCCTTCTTTTCTTTTCCTACTGTTCTATTTTCTTCGTTTAACCTATCGATCCACATCAAAATGGCTGGGGTAAAATTGCATTCCATGTATGATAATCATGCATGGGACTTGGTTAATCTTCCTCCCAAATGTAGGAATGTACAATGTAAATAGATATTTAAGAAGAAGACAGACATGGATGGAAATACGCAAACCTATAAAGTTAGGACAGTAGTGAAAGGATTCACTCTGACTCACGGTGTTTATTATGGGGAAACTTTTTCATTGGTAGTCATGCTTAAGTCTATTAAAATCCTACTTGACATTGTTCCATTTTATAACTATGAGATATAGCAAATGGATGTAAGAATCGTGTTCCTGGAAGGACAACTTGCTGAGTATATTTATCTGGTATAAGTGGAAGATTTTGTGGATCCAAAGAATCCTAATAGGATTTTCAAGTAGACAAATGAGAGCTATATTACTTTCCAAATCTTATATGTGGATGACATACAACTCACTGGAAATAATATCGATGCATAAAAACGTAAATTCATGGTCAAGAAAGAAAAATTAATAAAAAATAAAAATAATTTTAAAAATCTATGATTGGTTAAAAGTGGGTTTTATGGTTTTTATTTATATATATATACATATATATACACACACACACAAATACATACATGTGTGTGATGACATAGTTTAAGTATATTAACGAGTTGTGAATTGAGTATGACGTGTGTGATCATGTAACTATAAATATATAAATATATGTAAATATTAGTGGCATATTTATATCAAATATATATTTTATATACATAGGTAAAAATTATATTGTGAGTAATCGGGTTGTTTAGGGTGTGTGTGTGTACATATTGTGTTAGTCATGCATTAAATCCGAACCGACCCGAGATTCAGATGGAATCATTATAAAGGTTTTAAATGTGTTATAAATTCAATTAATTATATTATAGGTGCTTGATTTTTTGATTCGCTCGTGTTAGTAGAAGCCTATTACTTTCTTTCATTATTCTTTTATCATATCAAAGTGAGTTTCGTGAACTAGTTTTCCTAAAAAAAATAAAAATTTTAAGAGCGAAAAGTATGCTGAACCTTTTTCTTGCTACGATATCAAGTTATTATTTTTGGACTATTATGTGTTATATTTTGTAAGTATTTATCTAGTACATGCATGAGTTTTCTATGTGGATCTTATTTTACAACTACTTAACTTGGGTGTTGGAGCGATGGACATATATTGATAGTACTATTAGGTTGACACCCCCACTCAGTTGTTGTTAGTATACAAGTTGGGACCGATAATGGTTACGAACGGACCCTAGGGTGAATATAATCCAACAAGTTCTATGTCCATGTCATTAGGTTTAGTTGTAAAACTCATGTCTGCATGTGATTGTATTTGCTTATAACTGCTTACACATATGTCCTATAACTGCAAGCGCGACATCTTTTCCTCATATTTAAATCTGCGAACTCACCAACCATGTGTTGACTTTTTGAGCATTACTTTTCAGTTAACAACAATCCTAAATGATAACGAAAGCTTATGCCTTAGAGTTGTTCTTTAAGGATTATGATAGACAATCAATATTTGGGTTTAGACTATATTTGCTTTATACTTTATGCATTGTTTTCATTCGGGCGTGTTTAGTCCTTTTTACTTATTCCAGGTTGTGGGATTCAAATTGCATACTTCGTTTGACTATGAATGTCATGGTATTGGCTAACCATGACACAAGTTTCCATTATGTTAGGGGACGTCGTGAGACGTTGACCTAATTCATATAATGCATCTCTATTAATTAACAATATGTTACATCCTCATGTTTCCGCTATACGCGGGGGTGTGAAAATCCGGAGACCTAAAAGTTATATAACAGGGTTATAAATAAGGGATTATGGGAAATCCTAATCCCCTAATCTTTGGTCGTCTCACATATCCAAACACCCCACCTTGCTTGCTTTGGCCAACCATCACCGAATTGCTACCGTCACCACCGCCACCTGTCCCCGTCTTTTGATTGCATTGCAACATTGCAAGTTTCGATCTTTTCTTGAATCACATCAATTAGCGAGACTGTTGTTGCTTCAAAGGTATAAAGTTTTGGTTTGCTCGTCAAAGGTACAACTTTACACACTCTATGGTTGCGTTAATATTGTGTTTAATAGTATGTAACTAGATGCATGTTTTTTTGGTATTTAATTATGAATTAAAATCATATAAAATCGCTTCCACTACTAAAAACTCAAAAAGTTTCAAACGTTGATAAAAAGTAACAGCTTTAATGGTTAAAATCGATACACGATACCCAATAAAAAGCAAACCACAAACTCCTTGTAAATTTTATTCTCTTACTTGCCATAGCAAGTCTATGTTAATTAGAATCAATTAATCTTCTATTTTTTATCAGGCCTTCAACAACGATCATATATGAAGCATGGATCTATTAGTTTTTTTCAATTACTAAACATGTCTATCACGAATATATTCCTTTGATTCCCATAATAATTTTTTGAACAACTAAGAGCATAAGAAAATGTCTTATTCATCTTCACACTATAACAAATTTTCATATTGGTCAAACCATGCTTCTCTAAAACATCTTGTGTTACCACTAAAACATCTTTGTATCTAGGAACCATTATTATCCACACATTTAAGTCACATGCAAGTCACACATCATTTTTACATTTTTTAAATGTTCATACCTTTCTTTCACGATATTATTTTTTCAAAAATATTTCACCATTAGTTTTATTATTTTTTATCTTTCTAACGCGTATCATATTGATATACTTTTCTACAGGACAGGTTAGGGATGGTCAATACAATCAGTCTCACAATAAGGAGAGTGTTAGAACACTTAACAGTGCAAATAGGAAACTGGATTTAAGAACTAGATACAAAGAACACAAGTAACAGTGAGACAAAACTCAAGAACAATATAGATGTTTTCAAGAATGTTGTATATTAATCTCAAGTTCTCTTACAAGAGTTATAATACATAAGTTCATAGAATACAAGACCCTGAGATACTTTATACTACATCCTATAACCGGCTGTACTTGGAAAGCCCGTTGGAACATTGAAAGACAACAAAATCAATGTAGAGTCAAAAGAAAGATTGTCTTTTGACTAGTGACTATGACATACCATAGCTCACATCTTAATATATTACAAAAAGGATAAAAGTACATAAAGTAAAAAGTTACAGACTCAAGACCTTAATATACAGTTGCAAAAGCATGGACCTTTTCACCAACTCATGCAAGTTGGTGAGTCTTTAGAGTTGTAGCGAAAAGTGGGTCAGCTTTATGAAAAAGTACATCCGAGAAAAGTGTGTTCTTCTCTGTCTTTGAAAGAAATCAGTCTTCATTTCATTTGGCTTCAGAAGACTTTGTCCTTGAAGCTACAAAAGACTTCATCTTTGGCTTCGAAAGATTTGGTCTTTGGCTTCGGAAGATTTGGTCTTTGGCTTCGGAAGATTTTATATTTGGAATAATTCTTGTGCAGAGTATAAAGCTTCTAGAGCAACTTTAGCTTTGGAAGATTTTCTACTTAGAATAATTCTTGTTCTAAGTATAAAACTTCCGAAGCAACTTCTACTTGGTACCGAGTGCATGCATGCAGGAAGCATTTGGTTGCTTTGGTTGCATCAGCCTTTATGTTAAACCTTACAAACTCCCCCTAGGCTGATGCTATCAAAACAGATAACGTAGTTCATCAGTTGACAATCCTCATTATGATCAAGACCATTCCCTTCTTTATCATTTGGTCAGGATCCCTCAGACTCTCATAGAACCTTCTCATGTCATGGATATCATGTAAAGGTAGATCAAGCATGTCTTGCCAGATATAGACATCTTGACCACCTTGATCTCTGATGACATACCATCTGTCTAGATTAGTAGTAAAGGTCCAAGATAAGATGGGTCTTCCAGCTGTAAGAGTTTATGCTTGAGTAGGAGTTTGTTGAGCAACCTCTTGTTGCACTTCCTGGGGATGCTCTAACTCATCCTAAGGTCTGGAAGTGGATGACTTTGTCTTATTGTATACTCTCTTCAGGGACATCCTTTTCTTCCTCTTTGGAATGTTTAACTGAGAGGGCTGGTCTTGAGTACGAAGTTATTCTGTTGTGCCTCTCTTAGTTGGGTCCTCTTCCCTTATAAGTTCAGAAGAAGGAGTAGAACACTACTGTGGAATAGAAGATGAGGTTGGTTAAGATGCAGCTGAAGGTCCATGTTGTGTTGTTTGTGTTGGTTCAACCTTAACCTCTACCTCAGGAGGAGCTTGGCTTGGTGGAGAATGCAAGTCCATAAGTTCTCCCTATTTAATCTTCTGCTTAATCACTCTAATGTGCTCATCCGTAGTGGATAGAGACATTAGACCAAGCCTCCTTCTGGAGAATCCATACATCTTCAAAAAGCTCATCATCCTTTTATCTGTCAGCAGACTTCTTTTGACTCTTTTAGATGATGGCTCTTTACTTTGCAGCTTCTTCCCTCATATTTCTCTTAGCACATTTTTATTCATTAATGACTTGTTGTTCTAGCTGCTTAAGGTACTCGAATTCAATGTATTCATATGAGATGGGAAGAAGTGCAGATGCTTGAAAGAGGCCTATGGTAGTCAGGTAGTTGATCATATTTTGTCTATCAGCCTCCTTGTCTACCTGAGGTTGTTCAGTTGCCACAACCTCTCTATCAGGGCTTTCATGAACTGGGGAGAGAGTAGGAGCATGTTTGTACAGCCTCTTTTGCCTTCTTTCTTCTTTAACCTTGAGGAACAATTCTACATCCTCTGCCTCCTTCTCATCCTTTCTCAGCTCTAAGTCTGCCAGTTCATTTAACTCTTCTAATGGAAGAGAGATGAGTTCATCAATGTTGTAGTTCTTGGTTCCCAAATAGTTCAATCTAGTAGCCCTCAACTTATCATCTTGAGTATTTGTCCTGGGGTTATCCTGATTGCAGCTTCCATGAAGCTAGAGGAACCAGTTGAACTCTCTCACCCTTAGCTTCCTCTTCCTCTCTATTTCCTCTTCCTTAATCTCCTCAGAGGTCATTTTCCTCTTCCCTTTGTCACTCACAGACCTTGGTGACTCAGGGTTGAGAGAGCTTTGGCCTTCATTGCTTGGTTCAGCAATCAAGCTCTGGCCAGAGAGAGGTTGTGAAGCACCTTCACCAGTTGGTGCCTCACTGACGGTAAAGAATGTTGAAGTAGTTGTTTCTATGACAATGCTCACAGGTTCTGTCACTGGGCCTTCAGTCAAGGTTTCCTATTCGAAGCTAATCTTGGGTTCCACCTCAACATCCAGTTGACCAATGACATTACCTGTTTGCAGTTGTCTTATTGTTTGTCTGAATTCTTCAACAATCTTGTCTTAAATTCTCTCAGCTAATATGTCAGCCTGCCTATGTTAAGTTAGGTTGGCTAGTTGGCATATTGACTAGAGAAAGACTGTCATAGAAGTTCAAGGTCTGAAAATTGAAGACCTCTTACTATCCTTGAAATCTATGTAGTACTAGGGATCTTCTATCAATATCATACCTCCACCCTTGAATTTTATTTGTAGCTCCATATGGAGGGGTTGACATTGCCCTTGGTATTCCCTCTGTAAAAGGACTTTGTATAAAAGAGCCCATATTAGTGTGAACTTAAGGAGGTTGCTGAGTATGAAAAATTGCAAGTGAGGTTGGTGATTCCTTAATGTCCATACTCTGAGAAGGACTCCTAGGTTCTGTGATTATGACATCTTCCTCCCCCTTTTGGTAGCATCACACACTTGCGTAGGTGATCTGGAGGTGAAAGCTATCACATCCTCAGGTTCTTATATTCCTGGATGAGTTCTTTTGAAGGATCTCATAGCTAGTTGTTCCTTGGCATCAGAAATCTTAAGTTGTTGATCATTGACCCTTCTTTGCAAGGTAGTCACTTGAGATTCTAAGTGACTGATCTTGGAAACTAAATAGGCGAATGTTTTTATCAGTTTATGCACCTTTAGTCTGAGATTCCCCTCATCTTCAGTAGAAGAATCACTGGGGGATGAGAGAATAATCCTTAAGTCTTCTTCCTCATCACCTGGTTGTTTTTCTTGGCTGCTGGTTTTCCCTTTTGAAGTGTCAATGGGCTGGGTTGCCATGGTTGAGGTCTTAATGATGTAATCACTTACAGAAGTAGGAGCCTCTTCCATATGGATCTCCTGATCAGGTTTAAGAAGATCCACCTCAGAAGGGGTGGATGATGTGGGCTAGATATGGGTGACACAGAAGTACTCATCTCTCTTTGAGCAGGAAAAGAGAAGAGAGATTCATGATACACACGAGTGTCATATCCTCATCATCATAAAAGTCTAGGCTGTGAATTGGTTGGTTTAAATCTAGAGGCTGGGGATGGTAGCTTTCCCCCCTGAAGGTTGTTCACTAGAGTGTTAAGACTCTGAGTGAAGGCTTAAGGCTTCTTGGGTGATGAGCTCTTCAGTTTGAGCATAAGGAACCTCATGACTGATCATTTGTGAGATGGGAGTGGTTTGCTCCTCAGGAGAAGTGGGAGCTCCAGTGTCCACTTCCTCCTGTATGGGTGGTGATATAGGGGCTTGCATAAGTTGAATAACTTGTGCAGGGGTTCGTTTGGATTTTCTTTGGTAGGTGATGGCTATTTATGGTTGTGTGGGTTGTCTTGAAGTGGAAGGTGTGGGTTCAACACTAGCTGGTGCTGCTAGGTTGTCACCTTGAGCAATAAGCTCTAACATTTTTGGGAAGCCAACAGTTGGCTTTCTCATAGTCTTAAAGATGTCGAGCTTCATTTGTCCTAATTTTAGAACATTACCTGTTCCCCTCAACTGTGAGCCCAATTCACAGTTGAGAATGTGCTGAACATATCTAGGGAACATATAATATTCTAAGGAGTCCAAGTTTGCAGGCAAATTATTGTATACAAATTGCGAGTACCTGAACTTGACCCATGAACCATCCTATGAACTATGAAAGAGAAGTCTTCTGGAATTTGGTCCCAACATCCATGCCTGTTAGACAAGTTGTGAATAATAACATGGAGGATATATTAACATTGAGGAGAAACCTTCCCTTTCTTAACGATTCTGACTGAGAAGTCACCTTCATAGCCCTCTACTGAAAAGAGTGGTTTACAGCAAATTTTGGAAAGGAAAATTCACCTTCTGCATCATCCAGTTATAGATGAGAGTTGATGGAAGCTGGAGTGATGAAGATTGTCCTCCTCTACACTGTGGCACATAGTGCCTTCTCCCCATCCATGGTGACCTCTTGGCAGGTCCTTCAAAAGTACAAAAGTTGATCCTCATAGAGTGGAGGATCAATGGTGAGGGAAGTGAGTAGTGAGAGAGAAAGAAAGCGACAAACCTATGAGAAACTTGGATCTTTCTCAGAGTTTAACAGAGCAACTTGATTGTGTTGCCTGTGAAGCTGCATGGAAAAATCTGGTTGGTTTTTTGTGGTCAAGGTTGGCCATTGGTGGTATCTTTGAGGTGAAGGAAGGTAAGAACAAGGCGGTGAAGGGGAATTTAGGTTTGGTAAAGTTGCAGATGAAGAAGATAGTGAAAGAGGGGGGAACCGTTGGGTATATTTATATGAAATCGACTTGAGACAAAGTTAATGTAAAAGGATAAACTTTGAAGTCCGAATATCAGTCCCACCTCTGAGAAAGTGCCCAAAAGGGTAATTTTCTTGGAAGTTGAAAACTCTTCCAAAGCTAATTTGTCTTCGGAAGTTTTTGTGGAAAACTTCCAAAGCCAAATTTTGACTTCGGAAGATATTCCTAAGCTTAGTAAAAAAATGGCTTCGGAAGAAAAATTACTTGAGGCATTTTCTCTTCTAAAGAGTATTTGGTTTCTAGAGATACTAAGAGCTGAAAGCTTTATTCTTAAAGAGAATAAATCTTTCGAGACATAATTGCTTTCGGAAGAAATTTTTTATTCAAATACATATAAGTACTTAGAAGCATGTTTTGGCTTCAGAAGAAAATGTTTCATTTCTTCTGAAGGTAAATTTCTTTTAATTAGTTATGTGATTTGAAGATTTAAAATTCTTTTGAAGGTAATGATAATGTCTTCTGAAAGAAAATACACTTGGTAATTTTCAAAATGCTAAGGAATATCAGTTGAAAAAGATTTTCTCCTAAGATAAACTGGGCTCATATGGTGATAAATTGGAAAACTTAGGACACATACTTTCTTTTAGAAATAATATAGATTAAGTTATTTAAGAAAATCTATTCAATATTAATCATTCCAATAGCTGATATAAGATATTTAAATCTCTGTTCATCAAAAGCCTTTGTGAACAGATTAGCATATTGTTCATTTGTGTTAACCTTGATTAGTTTTATCAATCCTTTTTCATGATTATCTCTAATTAGATGATACTTGATGTTGATGTGCTTTGTCCTTAAGTGCTGCACAGGATTCTCTGTGATAGAGATAGCACTGTTGTCTTCTATATGGATGGGAGTCTCTTTGAAGTCGTATCCATAGTCTGGCATCTGATTTTGAATTCAAAGTACTTGAGCATAGCAGCTTGTAGCAGTAATGTATTCAGCCTCAGCAGTTGATGCAGATACACAGTATTGTTTCATGCATTGCCATAAGACTATCCTTCCACCAAGGAATTGACATCCCCTAGATACTATCTTTCCACCAAAGAATTGACATCCCCCAGATGTGGACTTTACAATCATGTTGCAGCCACCATAGTCACTATCCATATAGGCATACAGATTAAATTCAGAATTCTTTGGATACCAAAAGCCTAGGCAACTATGAGATATTTAAGAATTCTTTTGACAGCAACCAGGTGTGACATCTTGGGGTTAGCTTGATATCTTGCATATATGCATGTAGCAAACATGATATTAGGTCTGCTGGCTGTAAGGTACATGAGAGACCCAATCATAGCCCTGTAAAGATGTTCATCAACACACTCCCCCTCAAGATCAGGTCCAATAGAGTGGTTTCTGGCTATGGGTGTCTTTGCAACCTTACATTCAGTCATGTTGAATCTTTTAAGTATGTACTGTACATACTTTTACTGACTTATGAAGATGCCATTGTTAACTTGCTTTAATTAAATTACTAGAAAGAAATTGAGTTCCCCCATGACACTCATTTCAAATCTATTCTTCATCAGCTTCTTAAAGTCTTTATAGAGCCTTGGATTAGTTGATCCAAAGATAATGTCATCTACATAAACTTGAACCAGCATCAAGTCATTCCATGTTCCTTTAATTAAGAGAGTTCTATCTATAGTACCCGTCTTATAGCCATGCTAACAGAGATACTGAGATAGTGTCTCATACCACTTCCTTGGAGCTTGGTGCAACCCATCAGGATGATCTGGGTCTGTAAAGCCAGGTGGTTGTTTGACATACACCTCTTCATCAATCACCCCATATATGAATGCACAGTTGACATCAAGTTGGTAGCCAGGAATATCCTAACAGCTTCAAGTCTTACTACTAGAGCAAAAACATCTGTGTAATCAATTCCTTCTTCTTGTGTGTACCCTTGAACAACCAGTCTTGCCTTGTTCTTGATGACAAGTCCTCTATCATCTTTCTTATTCCTAAACACCCATTTGGTTCCTATGATAGTCTTCCCTTCAGGAAGAGGACATAGGCTCCAAATGAAGTAGCTCCTCTTGCATTGCTTCAACATAACTTCCGTCCTTCAAAGCCTCATCAACTTTCTTTGGCTCTATCTTGGACAAGAAGCAAGAGTATAGACAAACATTTTTGTCATGATTTTGTCCTCTTGTTCTCACCCCCCATTTTTGTCATGATTTTGTCCTCTTGTTCTCACCCCCTTGTTAACATCTTGAATGATGTTTGTGGTGGGGTGTGACTTGTGGATCGTAAGTTGAGCGATCATAGCAAGTTGATTAAAAAGATCTAAATTTGAGAAGTTTAGATCTGGTAATGAAGTGTCTCCCATCACATCAGCGCACATATTAAGAGAAGCTTGATCCAATGAGTGTGTGACATCATTGATGTTGTCCTTAATGGAGTGGTTGTCAGCATCAAGAAATTCTTGAAACTGTCTCCACTACATGTCCACCTACATTTAAAGTTCCTTCATTTGTGTTTTGTGCCTCTGAGCTAGAATTTTCAGGCACTTCAGATGTATCAGCTTGATTTGACATTGTTGTGCTGATAGGAACTTTACCTGCAGGGTTAGTTACAACTGAAGCTGAAGTAGTATTCTTGCTTGGTCTTCTCAACTCAAATCTTGGGTCAGGATCTTCTATTGATGTATTACCTGTAGATCCTGAAACATCTTCATAAGATTTGATAAAATAGTTGGTAACTAAATCAAGATCAAATAGCCAATCAGGACCAGAACCTGTCACACAGGGAGTGTGCTCATTTGTAACACCCGGAAAATTTTCTAAGCGAGTCAAGTAATAATAATGGGCTCAGACGAAAACCAT
>BJCN01328078.1:0-11045 GCA_018326445.1 Flaveria brownii
TCAATTTGTCTTTTATCCTTACAAGCAATCAACATATCATCAACATATAAGAGTAGATAGATACCACCACCACCCTTATCATACACTTTGTAATACACACAGGTATCATAATTGCTCCTACTAAAACCTTGAGACACAATAAAGCTGTCAAACCTGAGATACTATTGTCTGGGTGATTGTTTGAGCCCATATAATGACCTCTTTAGTAAACATACCTTTTTTGAACTACTTACTTCCTCAAAACCTTGAGGTTGCCTCATATAAATCTCTTCATCTAGATTTCCATGAAGAAAAGCTGTCTTCACATCTAGCTGCTCTAACTCTAAATCAAGTGCTGCAGTTAATGCTAGTACTATCCTTATAGATGTATGTTTAACTACTGGAGAGAATACTTCACCGTAATCTATCCCAGCTCTTTGTGTAAATCCATCAGCTACCAACCTTACCTTGTACCTAGGCAATTGACCTGGTAGCCCCTCCTTGATCTTATACAGCCACTTGCAGTCAACCAAATTTTATCCATAAGGCCTATCTACCAACACCCAAGTTTGGTTCTTGTGCAAAGACTCCATCTCATCTTTCATTGCATTCAACCACTTATCTTTATCCTCAGATTCTAGAGCATCTTTATAAGACATTTGTTCAAATGAACTTTCCATTTCAGCAGCATTGAACACAAATGCTGAAATGTCATCTATGTACCTTGCTGGAGGTACAACATGTCTTCTAGGCTGATTCTAGGCTAAGCTTTGCCTTTGATCAGTCACTTGAGAACCCCTTGAGTCTTGAGCTGGTCTCTCTTCTTCTAGATCAGCCTCTTTATTCAGAAGCTCTACCTCAACATGAACTCTATTCTCACTTTCCAAGTCTGTTTCTTTATTAGAATTCGCAGACAAGTTTCCTATGACATCTTTATACATCATACCTTCTTTGAAAGTGACACTCCTACTTACTATAACACTGGGACTACCACCATCAATCCTCCATAGCCTGTACCCTTTGACACCATCTGGATACCCAATCATAACACACATTTGTGCTCTTGGCTCTAGTTTACCTTGGCTGATATGAGAGTAAGCTAAACTCCCAAACACCCTAAGGTTCTCATAATCTGTCTTTCTCCCAGACCACTTCTCCGTAGGCACCATCATGTATATGGCAGATGATGGTGATCTATTCACCAAGTAAGCAACAGTCTTAACAGCTTCTGCCCAGAAGCTCTTCGGAAGACCAGACTCAAACAGCATGCACCTTACTTTCTCTAATAAGGTTTTATTCATTCTTTCAACAAGACCATTTTGTTGTGGATTACCTGGCACAGTCAGATGCCTAGCAATACCACATTGCTTACAGAAGTTGTTAAACTCCCTACTACAAAACTCAAGACCATTATCTGTCCTAAGTTTCTTAACCTTTCTTTCAGTCTGTGTTTCTACCAAGTTCTTCCAATCTTTGAAATTCTTAAATGCATAATTCTTATGCTTTAAAATATATACCCAGACCCTTCTTGAGTAGTCATCTATGATAGAGAGGAAATATGATGCACCTCCTAATGACACATGTTTTGTTAGACCCTATAGATCAGTATGAACATAGTCTAGGATACCTTGTGACTTATGACTTCTTCTTGCAAACTTGACTCTCTTTGACTTGCCCAGTATGTAATTTTTGCAATCATCAAAATTGCAGTCACCTATCACCTGCTGCTTCTTGAACTCCAATAACCCATGATTACTCATGTGGCCTAGCCTGATGTGCCACATTCGATCACTATTTACAGCATCTTGTTGAACAACATTGACTGAGCCTGCAACCGTTTTGCCATCTAGCATATAAGTGTTGTTCTTTCCTCTTGTTCCAGTAAGGACAATCAAGGACCCTTTAATCACCTTTGCTTCCCCCCATTCAAACTGACATGATGACCACTTGCTTCAAGTGCACCCAATGAGACCAGATTACTTTTTAGATCAGGGATATATTTGACTTCCCTTAGATCTATAGAAGTTCCATTATGAAGCATTAGGGTGACATTCACAACACCTTCAATGTTACAAGGTCTATCATCACCAAGCTGCACAACTCCATGCCTTTCTAATTTCAAAACATTAAAGAAATCTTTGTTTGGGGTCATATGGTATGAACACCCAGAATCAAGAATCCATTATTGGGTCAGTGCAACTCCTTGTGAGGCCATTAGCACATCAGAGCTCTCATAGCCATCTGTGGAGTTCTTTAGAGAACTTGGACTTTGGAATCTTCCTTTACTATATTCAGACTTCTTCTTCTTCCACTCTAGACATTCTCTCTTGAGATGCTTATCAGAGTTGCACACAAAACACCTGCGCTTCACTTTGGACTTCGATCTTGACAGTCCATTCTTGGGCTTGCTTCTTTGATCAGATCTACCTCTAACCACCAGCCCTTCAGAGCTCTCCTCCTTTAATTCCCCCTTTTTTTGTAATTCCTTGGAATTCACTACGGCTGTGACTTCATCCATTGACAAGCTTTCCCTTCCGAACATCAATGTGTCTACAAAATGCTCATAAGCATGGGACAGAGATGACAAGAAGATGATTGCTCGGTCCTCATCTTCAATCTCCACCTCTATGTTCTCAAGATCAAGTATGATCTTGTTAAACTCATCAATGTGATCTTCCAAAGTCTTTCCAGTCGACATCTGGAATGTATACAAACGCTTTTTCAAGTATAACCGATTTGCCAAAGACTTTGTCATGTACAGGGCTTCAAGCTTGCTCCATACTCCAGCTGTTGTAGTCTCTTTCGACACCTCCCGAAGGACCCGATCACCAAGACTCAATATGATTGCACTATGTGCCTTTTCTATCATATCTTTCCGTTTGTCTTGAAGGTCCTTCTTCTCCTTATCGGTTGCGCCTTCAGGGATCTCCACTTCTTCTCCTGCGAGCATATCCACTAGGCCTTGATGGACTAGTAGCGCTCTCATTTTGACCCTCCATAGACTGAAGTCGTTTTTCCCGTTGGATTTCTCGATATCGAACTTTGCCACAGTCACCATTCTTCAATCTTCGATGAATCAATGCCTTCTAGCAAGATCGAGCCGATGATAGCTCTGATACCAATTGAAAGTGTATGCGGATCAATCGAAACAAAAATGCGGAACAACAATACTCGAAGAAGAATCAACAATTAAAGAATAAGATTCACTCAAATTGAATTATGAACATAAATTACACGAATTGAAACAACACTCAGATGAACAAGATGATTAACATCACTGATTGTCGCCTTATAAATCGACTAACAACCACTTAACAAACTAAGTTTCAATTGTCCAGGATTAACCCTTGAACTTATTACAACTAACACCCTAAACTTATGCTAACTAGACATTAGCACAAGTAAACATAGAAAGACTTAACAAATTTGATCTTTAATCTCAACTACGTATTAACATAACAATCTTGATCTGTATGGTTTAAGGACTCTGTAGTAGAGTCAATTACTAACATGGGTATGTATGCTGATGTGTACGACAATAGATATAGTAGTTTTACGTACAGGCAAGAGGGAAGTCTTCTATTTCAAAAATTTTTATATGTTCCAATTACTTTACATTGTCCTTGTGTTATTAGTTCTGGTGGACTTTTGTGTACGTTTGGGTATTTGTTCGCGTAAACACATGAGTTTGCTTAATTTCTCAAGCTATTTAATTATCATGACACTCAAACAAGTGAAAGTAACATGAGTTCATCCAAACACAATCTTTGAACCATTTTCTTGTTTTGTGATGATCTTAATCTGTTTTAGGCATCTATGAGCAAGAAAAAATCTATGAGCAAGGCACCTGGTATGAAGCTATCTCTTGTTATCAAGAATTATTATCTTAATTTTGGTACGTATGGCTGTATATTCTGGATGTAACAGACTTAGATTGATATCGTTTTCATGACATATATGTTTTTGGAAATGAATATTTATGAATCTAAAAAACCATAATGGTGGTGTGTCATGTCTGGTATAGATATATTTTTGGTTTTTTGTTTGTATATTCCTTGGATCGGATTAGTTTTAGATTTCAGAAGAACATGAAAAATGAAACGAATAGAGAATACTTCTATGACAACTTTTAGCATGCGTATACTATTTTATTATTCAATTTATAAATTTTAATAACTTACACGAAAAACCAAACGATATACCAAATTATCCTTGCTTTGTTAAGGATTGCAAGTTATTGTTTAAATTCAAATTTTCTCATGTAACTAAAAGGGTATTTCGTTTATAGCTCTCATTTTCATCCTCATGAATGCAATATGATTTTCAAAAGTCCCTTTTTACAAAACCTGAAAACGTAGTTTTCAAATTAATCATCTCTCTTTCTTGAATGAAATATGACTATATGAGGATTGATTAATTAGTTGACTTAAAATTGAAGGACAGAAAAAGTAATAATATGGAAGATAAGGGGCTTCACAGCTTGTCAATTCACAGCAACCTTAAAAACTTTTGTTTGCCGTAGAATAGACGATGACGTGGCAATAGAAAGGCACCACAAAAAGCAAAATCAAAATCGTTCTCTTGTGGGGGGATCCTCATTTTGTTACAGAGGGAGATGAAGCTAATATCATGTTCATAACGTACATGATAACAACTTCATCTCTTTCAGCCTTTCAGGTATCTTTCTCTTTCTTTTCTTTCTGCAATATGCACATGTTACGCACATATGAACCTATATATTTTCAAGATTTATATTATCAAACATACATTTTGATGTTGTTCATCCCATCATCATCTTTTCTTGAAATACTGAATTAAAATGAAGAGAAAAATGTGACCTTGGTCATGTAAAGAAATATGTAATTGTGGATGGTTTCTGATGCATGTTCATACCTTTGTTTTGGCAAAATATTGAGTACAATCACCTATTTGTTCCTGATCATGGTTACAGATTGAAATTATTAATGTTAATTGCTTAGGGTGCATAAGATTCTTGTATGGTAACTTGGGGAATAAGGAACTGATCATTTTCTTGAATTTTACATTTGTAGTTGCTTTGGATATTTTATTGTTTCTTGCAAGCTATATAAGCAATTACTTAAACAAGTTAATTGTGCAAATATTTTATGATTTTTAATTTTTCATTGACATGAAGATCATATGTTCTTGCAGAATTCTTGCATTCAATTCCCTGTCATTTGCTTCATTACAAATTCTTGTAGCTTGCATAGGTATTCTCTTTATCATCCTATCCATTTACATTAAGCAAATTGTAGCATGTTTTAAATTTAGGGTTAATGTTTGATCAAACCAACCAAATTTCAGCATTGTAGTGGTTTAATTTCTTAACTGTTTTCTGCAGTGTTATTTCCTAAACTTTGTTATACCTATCTGTGTATACATGGTGTCTACATAAGCATTTAACGTGCTCAACGAGTCAAAATGATTTTCTTTCAGCAAATCAAAAGAAGTTGAAAGCTAGTTCAAGAGAAAACAAATAAAATGTTGAAAGCTATTTTAAGAGAAAACAAATAAAATGTTGAAAGCTAGTTAGTTTATGACTATGTTCAACATTAACCCTTATAGCTACACGTCCATGATTGTAAAAGAAATTGGCATTTTCAGGGATATTTAGTCACCATTTCAAGAAAGAGATATATTAGCAATTGTGTCACTTTATTATTCCAGAAGTAGATAATCAAGGAAACCAAGAATTCACATAAGAAATGAGGAGACACAACAGCAGTGTAGCAAACAGTTTTTGTGTTCATACCACCAATTATTGTAGAAATGCATCCTCAAACTCTACTTTCAACCTCACTCAGATGGAATGGCACCATAGCCAATTTGATTCTGATGGTACTTTCCTTTTCCTTTTTTAATTGCTTTTTTCTCAATTTCAACTATAGAACTTTGTTTCCAATGTAAGTATTGTGGCTTGCAGTGATTTGCCAAGAAGAACCACGGTTCGGTTCAGTCAGCCAAAATGATGAATCTGGTTCAAATGATGATTCTCATAGTGTTCATGGTGGTAAATGGACATAAACATCCTTCCCTTTCTGATTAACATTAGTATTTCGTTTGTCCCATGAGCGCGTGTCATATGTAGTTTAGTGAAAGTGTTTTACTAGTCAATTATCTTGAAATAAACTTGATGCTTGTAATAGATGGTTTTCGTAATTCGTCAAGTGAACTTGCTTCAGCATGATACCTCATCATCAAATAAGATCAATGGTTCATTGATCTCAGGTTCACAGATGCTGATAAGAAAACCATCAGTCAACGGCTTTCTAGTGAAATCTGTTAACTTTCTGTTCATTATTCGTTTAAAAAAATAGTTTTAAGCTTCCAGGATCATAACAATATTTATTTCACAAAATCAAACTAACTGCAAAGTTACAACACAAATTGATCACCTTTTTCCTTGCAGGTATTTTGAAAGAATATTTTAGGCGTCCCCGAGCAGGCCTCTTCATTCCATGTAATACTGATAAGAAACAAAACAATGGATGTTGGTCTGCTATTGACCCCTCGAGTTTCACTCTTCGAGATGAAAACTTTTTCAAGTATTCCTTAACTTTCTATATCTTTTAACACTTTAGATAGCTATGCTGAAAATAATATGATCAACTAAGAAACTAATTTGCAGAAAGAAAACAAAAAGTCCTGCCCCAAGTTATTGTCCTTATACTCCAATAGGTGTTGACCTCTTTACATCTTCAAGAAAAGTCAACCACATTGCTCAATATCTCGATCTTCCTTCAGTCAAAGGCCATGGAAAGTTACCTCCTCTTCTTATCATTAATATTCAGGTTCAAATTTGAATTTTCTTAATGTCATACTGTTTTTTTCTACAAACTAGAAACATTAATTTAAAAGTTTGTTTATTTTAACCTTTCACAGTTGCCTACTTATCCTGCTGCTATGTTCAATCGCGATAGTGATGGTCAGGGTTTGAGCCTTGTGTTATATTTCATACTCTCAGAAACATACGAGAAAGATACATCTTCTCAGTTTCAAGACAGCATCAAGGTGATTAAGACATCAAATATGTATTTTGTGTATCCTTTATAAAGAAACTTTTAAAGATTTTCTTAATGTGCATGCAGAGTTTGATTGACAATGATATGGAAAAGGTGAAGCGATTCAGAAAAGAATTTGATGTACCATTTAGAGAACGATTGAAGGTCGTGGTGGGTGTGATGAACCCTGAAGATCTTGTTTCTAATTGCACTGAAAGGAAGCTTTTGCAAACTTATAATGAAAAACCTGTTCTTTCACGACCGCAACACAACTTTTATCAGGTACCCACCATCATTTTCTTCTTCATTGTACATGGGTTATAATCTTTTAACCTGTAATCTTACTGTGACTTCAGGGAACAAATTACTTTGAAATCGATCTGGATGTTCATCGGTTTAGTTTCCTAGCAAGAAAGGGATTAGAAGCATTTCGTGAACGGTTAAAAAATGGGATTCTGAATTTAGGCTTAACTATTCAGGTACTTGTGATGTTTATATTTGAATTTTTTTAAGGAAACTGATTATTTGTGTTGGTGAGAATAGGCTCAGAAGCATGAAGAATTGCCTGAGAGAGTGCTTTGCTGTTTGAGATTAAACAAGATTGACTTTGTGAATCGTGGTCAAATTCCCACCATTGTTGCTCACTGATAGAGATTCATCTTTGGTCTTTAACAATGTCATCTGCAGGCACAGTATATACAAACAACAATCTTGATGTACTGACTTGGTGGCATTGTAAATACAGACATACAGAGTAGAATATACAAACAACAATCACATTATAATGATCTGAGTTACTTTAAAAGTGTTTTTACTGTCAAACAAAATTTCAAATGTTTATATCTGGTTCTTCTTTACAAACTAGACACTGTTCTTGCAAAGGTTTAACCTATCAAAAGTTTGTTCACTCTGATAACTATGCAAAAAGAATAGTTATTTTACATAGATATAAGTTTATTTGTAGAAAGACAATTAATAAATGACCATGATACAGAGTTGATCCAAAAGTTAGCATGCTTGTATATGAACTAGTCAAATAAATTTAAAAGGATAGAAAAATTCCCAACTTAAAACAGGTTTAACACTATATAAACATTGGCACAATCATCTAAACTGCAGGCCAAATGCTTTGAAAACTAGCCAAACGCGTTTTGGCTTCTTGAGCTTAAGTTTGTATAATTTGACATATGTTTCATCATCCGTGAAACCAAATAACATGTAGCCTAATAGTATCAAGATGTTGAAATGGTTGGGTTTAAATACCATTTGTATGACAAATAATATAGATTTAAAAGTAGATTTAGTGGGTGTGTTAGTTCACCGGTTAAAAAACACCCTCCATTTAGACAAAACAAGTATGCACATTTTTATGCTTGTAAAGGTTGTTATTGTCTATACTAAATAATTCCTCCTTGTTCCCAAATTTTTTGTTAATAACAACAATAATTACTTTGCCATGAACAACAAATGGATTTTTTTAAATTATATTAATTTATTAAGAAACACTGAAATAAGATTGTAGAGTTATTTTTGAAGTTTTGAAAAGATGCGACTATGATTGAACAATATTGTAACTTTGTACTATTTCATCATTTCATAGAAAAGAAAAAGAAAATATCAAATACAATTAGGTATTTCATCAATGTAATTGGCTTAATATCTGTAATTGTATGCAAATTTATATTAATGTCAAGAAGAATGGAATATATTATTAATAACAATGAGTAGTAAGTTACATAAAGGGCAAAAATGAATAATATAAAACACAACAATATACAAATAAAATCAAAGAATAATCAATCAAGGGTTGACAAGAGGTGAAATTTTGAGCATCAAGCTTTTATGTTTCATCAACCTTCTTAAATTAGAAGAAGCCTTTACTTGTGCTTTGTATTCCACTTCCCATTTCTCCCATGCATGTTACTTCAATTCCATTTCTCTTTTCTTCTACACCTACCCACACTCATTCTCTAGTACAATCATCCAAGCACATGGTACACACCTCCAAACACAATTGTATGATAAAGAATCAACAGCAGCCTTTGTAATTAAGCCTTGCTTTTGCCTCTATTTTACATCACAATTCTGAATCTATAATCCAAAAGAAACCACCATAACCACATTAATAACCAACCTCTAATTTCTTGTTTCAGGTGAACAGAAACACTTCAAGGAGATGACACAGTGGTAAACACTAGGTCTCAGGTTCGAATCCAGCTTCCACTGGTTATCTGCCTTCTAAACCCCTTGAAGGTCAGCTGTTCAGCGCAAACTGCTATAAAGATAGAAAATGTAAAACTAATTGCAAAATGAAATTGCTGGTACCTCTTGAAAATCTTGATCTAGGAACACCTTGCCTCCCCTTGGTTCTACGTGGTTGAATTACCATAGGTCCTGAGTATTTTATCCTTAGTTCTTGATGATGAGCCTGTTGGTTAAGAAAGTGATATTTCAAACTTTAAAAGCAAAGGGATTTTCTTTCATTTCAATCTAAAGATGCCTTACAGATGATGAAACTTGATCAGATGATGTATCTTGCTCAAAGATTGGCTCTATTGACCGAACATCTTGGCTTGTTGGGGTCACAAAACTGACATGTTTTCTTCTTTTTGTCGACCACCCGAGGGTCCCATCTGATGTAGTCGCCAACACAGGCAGTGTGCTAACCGTGTGAGCTTGAGATACGTCTGTGGTTTGAGAAATCTCTGACGATGTGTCATGACTATCAGCTAGTCCTCTAGGCCCATGAAAGTAAGCACTCCGACGCGCCTGGCCCACCACAAAGAAGAAGTTAGCCCACCACAAAGAACACCAAGTTAGCCCACCACAAAGAACACCAAGTTAGCGTGTTTTGAGTTTTGAAAGTGATTATGTGATACAGAATAATCAGAATCTAATGAACTCTTAAAACCTCTGTTTGTTCCAGCAATGTTTTACGGCCTCTTCTCAGGTTTTTTGAAGTAAGAGACGCCCGAAGCCTGCCACCAGGTTTGTTCCTGAAGTATATCCGTTTACATTTATATCAATTCACATACAAATCTTTAAAAACTTCAGTACACAACCAAAAGAAAGAGAGAATCACAGACATATGTGCTTCGTGAAACTTTGCATCAATCTCCTTGCAGGGTGGGTACTTTGGCAAGCTTGCAGGATCACACGCATAAGGTCTCATATGGAAATACTGCAAGTTAACAAAACATCAGGAAACATATTTAAGGAAACAATGGCTTGATTCATAAATCCATTCATATGATCTAACAACTGTAAACTGTTACCTTGGATTGAAGAGCAGAGGTAGCACTCCCGCGTTTTTCAGGTTCTACAGAAAGGAGAGTGTCGAGTAAATTAACAGCAGACTTCGGGAGTTCTTTACACCTTTCCCAAAGAGAGCTCTGGTAAGCATGTCGCGGTTTTGACATTTTCGCAAGAGGAAGCGTCGGGTTACTCCAGTACTCATCGGGTGGCGTCCCACAAAGCATAAAAATTTTATGCAACTGTTCAACCTGCATATGTGGTTACATCAAGAACTAAATAAGCATAAAGCACACATTTTTATTGATTCTAACACTTGTTAGATGCTACTCACCTCTGTTCTTCCCTTGAGAATTGGTCTACCGATGAAAAGCTCACCAAAAACACAACCAACACTCCACATATCAACACATGTTCCATAGCTTGTGGAACCTAAAAAAAGCTCAGGAGGACGATACCATAATGTCACCACACGGGTGGTCAACGGTTGCGTGCTGGAAACAAAATTCGCCAGACCGAAATCGGCTATCTTCAACTGACCTTCATTATTCACCAGAATGTTTGATGTCTTGATGTCCCGATGAAGAATTCCTCGAGAGTGAAAGTGCTCAACTCCTTTCAATAACTGCCTCATGTAGCATTTGATCTGCACCCACAAAACCTTTCAATTCATGAAAAAAAGTTCAAGAAGATGAATGAATGATACAATTACAAAGTTACAAACCTGTGAGTCGTTGAATCTGATGTTGGGGGAGGATATAAGTCCTGCAAGATCATGTTCCATATACTCGA